>JPKE01001986.1:0-38578 GCA_000750995.1 Pseudogymnoascus sp. VKM F-4520 (FW-2644) | reverse complement strand
TAGGAAAAAGTTAACCGGGTACTGATATTAACCGGGTACTGATAAACCACGTTATATATAATATATTTCGTATATAAAGAGCAAATAAACCAACATGCTTGGTGATGCCAGGGGTCGCCATCACACAAGCACAGATCTCGCCTTCTCCTATTCCGTCTCAAGACTCAGGTGCTTGATGGTCCCAGGGGTCGCCATCACACCAGGCATAGATCTCACCCTCCTCCCCTTCCGTCTCAAGACTCAGATGCTGCCCGTTGATATAACAATTAACTCTCGTAGCTACGTCCCTCGGCGGAACACGCAACCGTCCAGGCAGCATCTCCCCAAACCCATCAATCTCCATAAACAGCACCGTCCCCTCCTCGCACGCCTCCCTATCAGCCACCACAACCAGCCAGCACTCCGCCGGTTCCTCCGGATTCTCATCAAAATACCGCATATCCTCCAACTCTTTCTCATTAACCAACCCAGCCTCCAACCTATCCGGGTAATCACAGAAAGCCTCTAGAACATACGGAGGCGTAACTCCAGTGTACGTCTCGGACTCACCAGATCGATCAGCAAACCTCCCCTCATCCTCAAACACCCACGGCCGATCGGTTAACCCCCTGCCCCCCGCCTCCTTCATCACAACCCCACATAAGCGCGCATATGCAGAATCAGCATCCTCCCTACTAACATCCTCATTCCCAAACCACGTCCGAATCCAGAACAGACTCGCTCCCCAGCTCAGCGCCTGGCGGTGTAGCGGGCTCAGCAAGTCATGTGGCACAGATGGTGGGACCTCGGCGAGGCCTTCGCGCGGACAGTCTGTCGCAAGCTGACGGAAATGCTGGAGTAGTTATTTAGACTGCCAGGCGACGAAGAAGTGTATGGAGCTTACGATTCTCCCGCGCCATCCGAGGGCGAGGTAGCCTCGGACGAGATCCTTCTTTTGCTCGTCGTGAGGTTTGACTGATGCGGGGTCCCAGTATTCCTACATCATTAGCATAGCCTGTAATTTATTGTATGGAGGCTCACTTTTAGGTTGTGGTCGAATCCTAGGCGGCCGAATGGCGGAGTGCGGGTTGGTGAGGGTTGCACCTCTGTAGCCTTGAGGGACATTTCGATGGCGAACGGAGGACTCTAGCGATTGCTAAGTGGCTTCGGTTTCTAGTGGGATATGGGATAGAATTTGCGTTTGGATTGCGGCTTGTGAAGGTGAGTGATATGGTACTGACGCCTAAAGGTCTTCGTAGGTCCGTGGGTATGAATGAATGACCGATACTAGAAACTCCGCATGATATAATTCCTCCCGCTTGGGTAATTTGGGAGTAGTTAACTCCTATAATAGCTTCGGTCTGTAAAGTTTCCAAATATTCTTGTTCCAAATAATCATCAAAAACAGAACAGATAAATCATAGATTCAAATATCTATTCTTAGAAATTATTCTTCATCTCCCTCAACTTCTCCATCACTTTAACCGGCTCCGTCTGCCCCGTCGCCTTCTGGATCTCTGCATCCCCCAGCATCATAAACACATTATGCTTCTTCTCATCCGCAATCGTCCACCTCCCTGTCGTCTGCTCATTCGCCGCCGCCACCTTCACCAGCTCCGCCACACCCTTACTCTTACTCACGCTCTCTCCAAACCTCGCATTGGCCTTCGTATACTCGTGCCCCGGGTACACTTTTGTATCATCCGGCAGCGAGCCGAGCGTCTTATTTAGCGCCTTGTCCATCTCCTCCGCTGACCCCTCGAAGAACCGCCCGCAACCGCCGTGGAACAGAGTGTCCCCCGTGAACACGACCTTCTGGTCCCCGTCCTGCATGAACCAGCAGATGCTGTCTTGGGTGTGACACGGGGTGTGCAGTGCCTTGACGACAATGGAGCCGAAGGAGAAGCCGGTGTTGTGGGCGGGGGTCTGGGTGACGGCGTCAGAGTCTTTGCCGCCGATTACGGGGAGCTTCTTATCGGCATATTCGGAGAGCTGGGGGAAGGGGTTAGTATAGGTTATGTAAGGGGGTTAGGGGATAGCATACGATCTTGCGGTTTCCCCCGGCGTGGTCGTGGTGGCTGGACGCTGGTGTTAGACTGGTGTGAGCTGGTCAAGGTGATGCGCACTTACTGGTGGGTATTGATGATTGCAGTGAGGTTGATCTCTCCGGACTTCACAAGAGGGCTTAGAGTAGGAATTACGCTGCAATACTGAGGTCAGTACTGCCCCCATAGAAAGATGGGGAAGCTCCCAACTTACTCCGCGGTGTATGCGGGGTCAATAATGACAGCATCTTTGGTCTTCTCGTCGACAACAAGGTATGCATAGTTGTCGCCCTTCCCCCAAGCTGCACCTTGTCAGACGGTATTCGAATTACGGATACGGAAGATTGGACCGTGTCTGGAGTCTTACACATTGGAATTGACTTGATATGCATGGCGCGTTGATATGGAGACTGTTGGTATGGGCGTAAGGTTACTTCTCGGATCTCAAGAGAGCCACAGTCAAAACCTACATTATTGGAGAATACTCGAGCTGCACGATAGATATACGGTCTCCGTATCACAGGGAGTAGCATGAGGGGAGTGCGAGGTTGTAAGTTATTGCTTGTGGAACTTCCTATCTACTCTTGAAGCGGAGCTCGCCATTGGGACGTCATTAACTCCGGAAGGCATTGGTAATCTATCGTTATCATCACGTGCCCCCCTTTGCCCTTTTGCCAGATTCTATAATATCCCCACTAACCACTGCACGTCTTATCATATGGTAAGGAGTCTATTCAATCCCTTCAAGATGTAGCTCTCCATTAATCCAAGCGAGGAGGCAGGCCCCCTCCAAATGCATCCGCAGACGCGAAGGTTTTGTCGGACGTCCTGGCAAATGCTATCCTAATCGCCGTATCGCACAGACGAAACCAACCCGCATAACCAAAGGCCCTTTTCTCACTGTCCCTCATTGGCAAGACGTTGCAAGACAGGCACTGAACTTGGAGGTACAATGCCTAGCTCTGTAACAATCATGGTGATATAGTCTGCTGGCGTCACATCGTGGAGTAGATTTAGCAGCTGCAGATTCTTCACGTCTCGCCATCCATGTAACATTCCAGCCGGAGGCTTTGTCGAGGGTATGAGTAGTTCGTCTGGGTCTGCCACCTCGTTGAAAACGATCGAGTCCAAGGCAACCCTCTCAGTGCATTTGACGCTCTCACAGAGCACAATAACCGGGACGTCGTAGTCCTTTGCTTCCATAGCGACTTGAGACGTGCCAATCCGACTGTAGAGCACACCGTTACTCATCATGGCATGTGCACCCAGAAGAACTTTGGTGACCTCTTTCATGACATGGCTGACGCCGTTCATAAGGCAGTACTTGACGTCCAAACCAAAGTTAATGAGGGCCTTTGCTAGTGCCTTGCCTTCGAACAATGGCCGCGAGTCAACAACAATCACCCTGAACCGGCGGCCATCGCTATGTGCCTGTACCAGTGCCTGTTGAACAACGCTGCTCTTGGCGTATGTGAGGATAACATCTCCATCCTTGATGCATTGGTTGGATGCGCTCTTGGCGATGACAGCGTCTGCGAGCGTGACACGGTCACGGATATACTCGTCAATATCTGCGCATAGTGACTTCTTGGCTTCGGCATCCGGCTCATCTGGGTCAACCTTTGCGATCTTAAGCTTGAGCCAGCGGATTGCGGTCCCCATGGAAATTGACATGGGCCGACATGAGGTCAGATATTCGATTTGTGGTGACAGAACGTGTGTACTCATGTGCCTCGTCAGAGTGGTTCCAGGAGGGGTTGTGTATGAATTGATAACCTGGAAGAATATTAGCAAAGGTTGAAAAAGAGGATAACTTTATGTACGCACTCTCTTGAATGCCCGTAATGTCGCTACAAGGCGAGCATTGCTGCCGCAAATAACATAGTTGCTCATTTGCTGCCCAAGAGATAAGACTGCCGGGTGGACATCCTTTGCTCCAGCAATTGTCTTCGCCCTCGGCTTGTATAAGTGTCGAAATAGTTCGACGGTCTTGTCTTCCGCAGGAGGTTCCGCTGGCGCATTATTCTGTTGTTGGGATGATCGAGCTGGTGCGTTCTTCGAGTCCCCAGCAGTTGACGCGGCGCGCTTGTGCTGCCCTTTGCCAGAATCTTTCCCTCCCCTCGGCGCTGCCTTATTTCCTTGAGGTGATAGGATAGCTGCCGCTGCCCCAGCTGGCGCAGTTGGTGCTGCCCCACCTTGTCTGTTCTGTATCACCTGTTGTCGTTTTGCTGCCTTTTCTGCCTTTTTCTGTGCTTTCAATTCCAAGGCTGTCAACTTCACAGTTCCATCGCCCGATGGCGCGGGCGCGGTAGTTGCGGCCGCAGTGGGAGGTGCCCCATTAGCATTCGCGTTGTCGGCGCTCGCTGTGGCAGGAATGGACGCCTTCTCCCGGACAGGGAGATCCGCAGCTGCGGTTGTGGACTGCATGGCAGTCCTCGTGTTCCTCGATGGGATAGATATGGATTTGAGTGATTTTGTGTACGCTATTGGAAGACTGTAGTCGATCTAAGTATGTTGCGCGCTCGAGCCCTGTGACTGGACAGTTTATGAATCACACTGTCCTACAACCATGGATTGGCGTATATTCGGTCGTAAAGGGTCAATTTGAAGAATTCAATAATACTAAGCCTGCAAATAATGCGGTCTGGTGTTGAGTAAATATACAAACTCGCTGCTGTGGTGCTTGAGTCGCGATTTTGATTTTTGGGTGAAATATTCGGTGTCTTTAGATATCAATGTTAGCCGCGATAAGCGCCCACTTCCATTTTCCAGCTGGCTGGAGTCACTTCAAAGTCACCAAACCTGACTTATATGTTCGCAGCACGCTGATTCTACAGCGTATATATGCTACACAATGGAGGAATTATATCCTTATAGTACAACCTTCATCATTTTTAATTGTTTATTTGATTGAATTTTCGCAACCGCTTGTGTACAGGATCTATAGACCACATCCTCCTCCCATCCACCCGCAACCACAATGCTCATAGTCACAACTATAATCCCGTAATAATATAGTTATCCGCAGAGAAATATAGCTATGCTCATATAATTGTCGTACCCATGGGTCAATACCCCAGGGTTGTTGGCGCTGCACATGTCATCTGGGCTCTTCCCACTATTGCTCCCCAGCTGCCTCCCTCTCAGCCCTCCGTTGTCTCTTCTCGAGCAGGCTTGTCCTCCGGGCGGCCAAAATGGTGTGCTGCCTCTCCTCAACTCCGCTCAACCAGTATCCGAAGCTTCCTCCAACGCCGGCAAAGATGGGGTATCCAAGGAGCGATTGCTTGGAGAAGAACGGGCGCATCTCAATGCCTAGTTGCCAAGCACGAACGGCAATTCCTAAAATGAATATCGTCAGCTTTCAGTTGTAACAAGGTAGCGGCATGGCTGTCAATTGAACATGGTTGAAGAGAGACATACCGAAACCACCCCAGAAGATTGCTTTGTGGACCATTTTGCCGGTTTTATGAGCGAGTAAGATCGTATAGGTCTGTTTAATGCTGTCTTTCACAACTTGGAGGAGATATTGTTTTGTTTTGTCCGCAATGGCCGGGGAGAAAGGGCGATTGAGGGCAGGTTATCTGTTCCGATACTGTGAGGAGCCGAGTGTCGTTGGGGGTGGTGATTGAATTTGGACGCGCCGATCGCCGAGATTTAGCGCACTTACCCTTGACTGCGATGGGAGCCGCTGTTGCGACCCGCGAAACGCTCCTACAAATTTACCAAAGCCGAACAATACAAAGCAGAATGGGTTAATCAAACATATTTATTGACGAATAATATTGTCCACACTCTTTATCACTATGGCTGTCATGGATATCGATGTAATACCCCCGACAAAGGCCGAGAGTTCGGTTCCTGAGCGCCCAAGAAAGAAGATAAAGACTTCTGAACTCCCACTCTCCTCAGCCACGAGAAGCGCTATCGAGTCGCTTTCACATACTTTCAAGAAGAAAGGGAACTACGATGCACTCAGAAAACAAGTCTGGGAGACCCTCCAAACGAGCGTGAGCATAACTCGAGTCCGTGGATGAGGCTTAATGCTGATAAGAGGTTCTTTGTTCAGGACTTTGAAACGAAATTAATCGAATCGATTACAAAGGTCGCGGAGAATGAGTTGGAAGTGAATCAGAGCCTCCTGTCAAGCAGTCGTGGCAAAGCAGCTATTCTTATAGAGGGTGTTATTGATCGCAGCGGGATATATCAAGAAGCTGAGGCGCATATCAAGAGACTACTTGAAGATCATGTGGAAACGATTGAAGATGGGATACGGGCAATTCGACGCGACGATGTTGGCGAAGAAGCTGCAGCAGAAGAGGAAGCAAGAGGCAGTAAGACGGACGATCAATACGCCGAAGAGGCTGCCACCCGCAGAAATGAACGCGAAAAACTCAGGGAGGAGCTACGAGAGAAGGAGCGGGCAATCGCAGAAGAACGGAGGAAACTCGAAAAGGCGCGAAAGAGGGAAGAGGAGCGGAAGAGAGAGGCAGAAGAAGACAAGCGACGAGAGGAGCGCGAGGCAAGGCGCAAACTTGAACGTGAATCAGAACGAGAACGGGACCGACTCCGAGGCCGTGATTATAGCCGCGACAGATCTCGCGACGGAGGGCGCAGGAAAAGAATGGATGATTCGAGGGATGAGCGCAAGCCTACCGCAAAGGCTAATCTGTCACGCGAAGAAGTCGACCGCCTCGAGCAGGAAGCACTTGCCATGCTTATGAAGGAGGGAAAGCGAACATCGCAACGATCCAGACATCAACTGGAGCCTGAAGTGGACGAAACCTTAGCTCCTCCCCCAAGGAAGGCCATGCCCGCTTCTGCAATCAAACCAATATCCCGCGACGCACAAACCAAGAAAGAGGCCAATACGAAGCCAAGCCAGAGTACTAGTGGAGCCCCCAAAAGTTCATCGCATGCCGCGGATGAGATGGACCTAGATGGCAAGGACAAACGAGTACGGGCAAGAAGTCGAAGCAGGGATCCTGTCCACTCTCGTCGCGATAGTCGAGATAGAGGTGGATATTCTCGACGCAGCAGCAGAGATCGTGATGATCACCGAAATAGGAGCAGAGACAGAGCCGATGCTAGAGATAAGGATAGATCTACAAGACGGGACAGCAGAGACCGTGACGATCGACGCCGACGCGACAGTCGAGACACCGAAGACCGACGAAGGCGTGACAGCAGGGACAGGGAACGGAGCTCCAGAGACCATAGGGATCGGGATTCGCGCCGTGATCGAGATATATCTCGCGATCCTCGTGATGATCGACGAAGCTATAGGGATCGAGACGTGGGTAGAGAACCTCGCTATCGGAGCCGAACCCCGCCACGACGTGATTTCAAGACCGCAGAAGAGAAGAAGCAGGAAGCAGTTAAGCAGCGTGAGCTTGAGGCCAAGGCCTACCTGGCGGCGCAGCAAGAAGCCAGAGAAAAAGGCCTCCCGATTCCTGGACTCGACAAACCGAAGGTGGATGGGTTCGCACGGCCAAATTGGCGTAGTCGTGACGAGCTTCCAGAGTCCCGCAAGCGAGATGCAGAGTCCGCAGGCTTAGGCTCTTCGAGCCTCCCAAGGAAGAGGGAGTCGAGCGCCAGGAGCCCCTCGCGGGCATCAAGCGTCAGGCGTGACAAAAGCCCGGCTGTCGTCTCGAGCCGAAGTCCCGCCATAAAGCGCGAAACAAGCACCCTCCGCGATGTTGAGCGTGATAAGGATAGGGACACGCGCCGCCATCGCGATTCTAGCCGCCGGCGGTCTAGATCACGGAGCCGTAGCCGAACTCACCGCAGGGAGAGAAGTCGAGATGCGGGACGCGATAAGGACAGAGCTCGGAGTCGAAGCCGAAGCCGCAGCCGCGACAGGAGGAAGGATGTCAGAAGAGAGCGAAGCCGGAGCCGTGATCGTGATTCTACGAGGAGATACAGGAGTCGAAGCCGTAGCAGGGATCGGGATAGGGATGATAGGAGGTCGTCTCGCAGATACTGAGGGGAGATGTAACACCAGGGGAGATGTAACACCAGGGGAGATGTAACACCAGGGGAGATGTAACACCGCTTGAATCACGGCTTATGAATTACGAGATAGTGCCAGTGTTTGTATTAATATACTACGAGGCTGTCATTGTAAGCCTAGAACCTAATGATAATAACACGACGTCCGCCGTCCGCTGGAAGGTGTATAGTGCCCCGAACCCCCATGTGAACCAATTTTGATACTCCTCCAGTGGCAAAACCCAAACGCCACGCTATGCAACCGTACAGAACCAAAAACACCGATAATTTCCTGGAATGTACTGTAGTGCCTAAACCATAACCATACTGCCCGATGAGCCCTGTACACTGGATTTCCTTCTACCCTCGTCGTGCTGTCGTCCCGCTTGCCTTACATACGGCTTGATATGTATAGGCTCAGTCGGCTCATAGTCCCCTGTTTCGCCGGCTTCCACTTCTGATGCTTCTTCGGATGCATCGTCTGAAGCCTTTTCTGAGACCTTTTCGTCTTTAGTAACAACTTCGTTGTCTGGTGGTGCAATTATTTCCGGAGAATCCTCGGTTACTACTTGGTTGTTTGACGGCGCGATTGCTTCCGGAGCGCTCTCGGCCACTACTTGGTCGTCTGACCGTGCGATTGTTTCCGGAGCGTTCTCGGCCACTACTTGGTTGCCAGGCTGTGCAGCTGTTTCCGGAGAATCCTTGGTCACCGTTTGATTGCCGGTAGTGCCTTTGGTAAGAAACTCGGGATGCTGTGAGTTTATGAACGTCATGAATTCAGAAGGCTGGGTGGCTTCTTCAATGGTAGGTGAGGGGTCGGATTTCTCTACTACCAATGACGACGCCTCGACAAGGTCGTAAAAGAGCATGAAGACACCGCCCTGATTGAGGACATTATCTTCGCTTACTTGCGAAACGTCGTCGTCACTGAGCCGCCACCACTGACTTCTCCTCGGGGCCTTCTCCTTCTCAAGCCCCTCACCGGCCTCTCCATCAGCCTCTTCTACGGCTGGGTGCTTTCTATACGCAATGTAGTGGCCATTTTCATGCCGGCCAAAGTGAGTAACAACAGCGCGTAGCTCATAACTAGGACCGCGGATCCTAGAACGCCTGCGCCGACTGGCAATCATTGACTCAGCCGGGTCAAGAAGCCATTCCTCGACACTGTCATCCGGCACTTTGCCATTGCTCCCAAGGCACCAAGGTCCAAGGTCCAGCCTGTTCTGGAACTTGACCTCAGCGTAGTTCTTCTTCAGTTCTCCCGTCATTTCGTCAAACATGCTGCGATTAACGTGTATAACTAGTGACTTCGGCGGTCTTGCAATAACGGCTTGACGAGACTTCGTCGTAGTCATGCGGTTTTTCGGCGGTATTTTGCACTTTTGCGTCAACGTTTTATCTTCGTAATCATCATCTTCCAGTGCCTCTTCCACAACCCTTAACCGTTCCAATACCGACTGGTGCCCTACGTTGCTTGTAGATAAATCCTGCTCCTTGTCCGCGAGCATTTTTAACAACCGTTCTGTCCTCAGAAGTGTACATTTCCCGCACTGAACGCCTTCTATCGATTCCAGGTCCGTGTACTCGTCTAGGCATTGAGATATGTCGTAGCTCCAGGACTTGCCCAACGGCACCGTAAGACAGTTAAAGGGGATCATAGATAGGCCATCCGAATAACCACAGCGAGTACAGCCGACCCGTTGAGCGAGAAGGCCTTCCAAAGGATTTCTGACGGTCGAGGTTGGCATCAGTTCAGAAGGTGAAGATTTCTTCTCTTTTGCCACCGGTTCTGCCTGGTCCTTGGTCGTCAGACCAGGGGAGTTGCTAAACTGCCCCACAGCCTTCTCTATCTCTTTGTCAATCTCATCAAGGACCTTGGAAAAGTACTCCTGGGCGTCTTGCTGTTGCCAGCTGCTCATCGACTTTAGGGCCGCTGGCGTCCATATCCGCTTCCCATTATTCGAGGGGTCCTTCAGTCGCGCAATGAGATCGCGTAATGAGTCTGCCATTTTCATTTCCGAATCATCCTTGGTTTCGTCCTTTTGAGAACCGGGTCCGTTGAGGTAATTCGAGAACGAATCCAGCGACGCCAGCCCTTGGAGAACGCTATTTTGGTAGCAAGAATTATCCCAGTTCCCCAGGCCTGCCGGAATCCCCTCTTGCCCTTGTGAGACCAAGTTTATCCCGGATATGCTCGAGAGCCTTCGTCGGCTAGCTTGCGCCACCGTCCCCACCGTCCCAAGTATACTGCTCTGTCCATCTAGTCCCATAGCTCGTCGCATGATTTCGCTTTTTGCCGCATGGGTCCTGGGGGCACGTCGAGGGTTTGCGCCGACCGTATTTGATCGAGTCTCTTTGTCAAGAATATCGATGAGCCTCGAAGGTGTGAAGTGGACAATCCAGTTCCAGAACAGTTCAGGCAAGGACAGAAGGTTGTAGTCCAGGCTGTAGAGTGTACTGTATATGACTGCGCCGATAAGGATTATTGAAGGTATTCCGATATTCAAATAGTTCCACCACTGGGGTTCGTCGCCGTGGTAGTCTTGGTGGTATTCGTAGCTCAGGTCATCACCATATAAGTCGCGAAGCACTTTCTCGTGGAGACTCATCGTAAGTAACGCATGGGGGCTTTCTGTTCGGTATTCTCGTGATAAATATAGTTCTCTTGCCCGCTATTCCGAGCTGGATCCGAATGTGTGGCCTTCTCTAGGGCCTAATGCTGCTATCGTGAATGCATAGAGTGAATGTGGGGAAGACAGAATGTCTCGAGGTCAAGTGGATGGATTAGAGTTGGATGGCATTCCAGATCGCCCTAGCGTCTATCGGCAATCTGCAACACCAAAATAATTTTGATAACGACAGAACGTAGTGGGGGAACAAAACATCCACTGAATAAAATCACAACGAATTTTTTCGAATATGGCGAAGTCAGCACCACCAAAAAAGAAGAGCAGTAGGTGCTTTTGTCTACTCTTATAATAACGTATTAACTGGGATTTTAGTTACTTCCGTGCGCTCTCGAGCAGCAAAGCGAGCATCATCGCCCAGTATCGATACGGATAAGTCGCTCAAAGATGCCAAACCACCATCCGAGGAGAAAACACCTGCTGTGCTAGGTATCCATCACGGTGCCGGCATTACCAAGAAGTCCAAGCATGGCAGAAAAGCAGTTTTGAGCGCGAGGGCCAAGCGGAGACAAGAGATCTCAATGGACAGAGCTGAGGCGGCAATGGATAAGAAGTCGACCAAGATTGAGAAGAGCAAGGATCGTGCCAGGACAATACAGAGCCGGAGCAAAACTTGGGATGAGCAGAACCGCAGGATGCTTGCCAGGAAGGAACTGGAAGCTGCGATTGCAGTTGAGCGCGAGCAGGGCGGCGACTGGGTTGACGAATCTGGCGACGACGAGGTTGAGGAGGCGACTATCACTGCCCCTATCGATACCGGTGATGTCCAAATGGATTTAGCAGCTGCTCCTTTGGCTTCTGCCGCAGTTGATGCAGTTGCAGCGGAGGAAGACGTAGAGGAAGAATTATGATCGCAACGAGATATGTTCTGGGATGGTTTCGGAGTATGGCGTCGGTGGGATAAAATTATACCATATCGAGAAGAATATCACGATGGCAAATAATGCTTTTAGACGATTTTGAAATTGAAATACATGCTAACAAATATTCTCAACGGATACTCGAGTATGCAGTAATATTCGTTCAATCCACCCCAACATAGAGTTTGGCTATTAAAACCGCTCTATCATCAGCATTGCCTAAATATAGAACCAAAGAAGTTTCGCGTTTATAAAAACAAGAAATTAATTGGGGAAATGAGTTTACTTTTGCTGGCTGCTACTTACTCTCTTTTGCCTTCATCGTTCTACATCGGCGAGGCTGAACAAGGCTGAAAATCTAGAATTCCAGGCCGTTAAGGGCTTCAACAGGATTCCCCCTCCATCTCCCAGAGCACAACCACTCACCGACATGGTACAATATATCATTACCCCATGGCGCGATCGTGATGAGCTCATCAAAGTACGGCAAGCCTTTTACCAGAAACCCTCCAACGGGGGTCCACCCGACAAGGAAGCCTGGCAAAATGCCGTAGCCCTAGTTTCCGTCTGGGCACAGCGAGGCAACTGCCCTCATTTAATAGAGTCTACTGCGCTCTTAATATCAGCAAGCGTCAATGATAGACCAGGCAGTTCCGCATATGCCGTGCGGGCTGCCTATTCCGCTGCGTTCTGTCGGTGAGTAGGCGCGAGACCTCGTCGAAACACTATGGCTAATCGTACGCAGCTTCGTTACTGGGCTTCTCGACGGATACCAAGATAAGAAGCACAAACTGAGCATGTTTTCAATAGCGAAGAATATCGGACTCCCGGCAACGTTTGTGGAGTTGCGGCATCAGTGTACACACGAAGAACTACCGTCCTTGGGCAAGTTGCGTGGTGCTTGCGAGCGATCTCTGGATTGGATATGGAGGCAATACTGGTCGAGCCTGGAAGGCAAAGATAAATCGTCAGGATCGGACGAAGAACCAGAGAGCGTCAACGATTTGAGTACGGTTTTACAGGAATACATGCTATGGAACGAGGGAACAGAGAGTTCAGACGAAGGCCAACGATTGTCCTTCGTGCGTAGGCTCAAGAAGTGGGACACCGACCAGATACTAGATACTCTCGAGGAGTTCAGGGAACCTGGAGCTGCGGATTCCGGCATGATGCTAAAATCGATCCGGCTCACGAGGGCAATCTTGCACGGTACGGCAGATCAGGAAGCATTTGGGCCTGTGGCAGAAGACGATAGTAGTGCGGGCAACGGCCAAGGTGCTGCGATACGTACGGATTCTAACGCGGTAGAGCCAACCTCGAGCGGTCTTGGTGACGCTGAAGAGGAAAACCTGGGCTGGAAACTGTGGGAAGAGCCCTGGACTCCAAAGCCCATCGGAACTGTATGATAGAACGCTTCCTTATATTAAAGATACCCGGCTTATGCCACAATACTCAATGCATTATTCGCATTCAACTTACAATGGTATGTCTACTGTCACGGTAGTTCATTGGTTGATGTTCATTGGTTGATTCACAAAAGCTCAAGGTATTTTGGATCAGTGGTGTTTGAAAGTAATTGTATTGTTTTGCATGAGAATTTCGCTAAAAGGCACCGAACACGATCCTCAAGAGATGAGGAAAGTAGATTGACACGATCTAGCTATTACTATTGCTTCAGTGTCCACACTCGCTCGCTCTGGGAATGGAGGCGGCGGGCTCTAGCTTATAATGAAGAAGCGTATGGTTGCCCAAAGGGCGACAAACTTAAGAGAATAAGAAATTGCAGTATCAGTATACTTTGCCTACCATGCATAGATTCTCGTTGCAAGATCTCTACACGGGCTTTTTGAGTATGCGAGTTTCGATGAAGAGAAAGCTTTCCTCTCACGAGAACTTTCCTTTTATTTGCAGCCGACACACTAGTGGGTAGTGGTTGCATTAGCGCTTTGTGGGGCGCAAGGCTGCACGTGTGTGATAATTGTGATCTGGATCTTGAAGAAGCTCGAAATCTGTAAATATCAGTGGCTTTAACAGTTATTAAAATATATTGTCTAGTTGTGGAGTCATTGTAATATAGTTGCCTAAATTTTTGGCTCTCAATCGAGAGTCTGAGGGTCTTCTCTGAGCTTCCTGATGACTCTCCCTCGGTAGTGTTTTGTCGCGTCGCGCTTTGCCCACTATCGTAGTTGCGTCACAAAGCTAATGCGAAAAGCCAACCCCGCTGTCTCGACGCCTCGTTGAGGTGTGAAGGACTCACAATGGTACGCCTGAGATTAACTCTTGACTCTACTCTCACTAATAAATCTACAGCCTGCGAAACGTCGCGCGCCTTCAGGTGGTGCCGAGCCTTCTGCTCCCAAACCCCGCCAGTCCAAGCTGGTCAAAGAACACAACATCAGCGGGCATGAGGAAAACGAAATAAAGGAAGCCTTCTCTCTATTCTCGATTCCGCACAAAGGCGAAAAGGAAGGCGTGATACCGACGCAGGATGTCAAGAAGGCCATGATTGCGCTCGGTGTCCAGCCGACGAAGCCAGAGCTGGCAGAGTTTCTTGAGATTCTAGACCCGGATTCCGAAGGATATGCGCCGTATAGCTCGTTTGTAGCTATCTGTGCGTTGAAGATGAGGGCGAAAGATAATGATACCAGTGCGAAGGATGAGGAAGTCGAACAGGGATATCTTCTCTTCACGAACGGGACGGATGGACCCATCACAATGGCGCATTTGAAGCGGACCGCAGCAATGCTTAAGGAGGATGTCAGTGAAGATCTCCTGAAGGACATGATCCTGGAAGCAAATGGAGGATCGGGACTCTCCAAGGGAGTGGGGAAGGAAGAGTTTGCAGAGGTAATGAAGAGGGCTGGTGTCTGGCGATAAGGCTCCTTCTGGTCGGACACTTTGTGCTTCATGGAGTTATGGCGTGTGGGAGGGTATGGGGGGTGGGTATCAACAAGGATGATGATATATTACATCTGGGAGTCTTAGGCGCGATGAATGTCACATGTGCCAACTAAACTGGTGCGGGCTTTGGACCTTGTCTCGTATTTATATATACTTCTACTATAATGCAGAACTATCTGCTAGGGTGACTTAAATCGCATCATATTTCAAACTCTCGGAATCGACATGGACGAGCCACCGTCAACTTGTGTCTCCACTCGCCCAGGCTTGACTTCGCGTCTAACTCCACTACTGTGAGTTTCTATCGAACTCCACCTCTCGTATTGATACTCTCCCGCCGTCCTTCTTCGCAGAATCCACTTCACTTCTTGTCAGAGGATTCTTCCGTCGTCTCTGCGTCCGCGGGCGCCTTGAAACCCGCGTGATCAGAGTGCTTCTTATAGAAGTAATTATCTGGCCTCGGCTTCATCTCATCTGGCAACTCCTCTAACACTGTTGCCAAGATGGCATCTACTGACTTCTGTTTCGACGATTCTCGGTGCCAGACGGATATTAAGTGAGAGTTAAATCGGACGGACAATCCAACACCACACAACTGGTCGCCTAAGTTTGATTATATTAGTTTCTCATACATGCAATGCAGATATTCAAACGTTCACTCACCAGTATCAAGGCAACCCTGCAGTTTCTCTCCAATGGCCATGAGCTGGACCCTGGTCCAGAAATCTGGCCCAGAAGCCTTGGGAACACGGAATGTCCAGCTGCCACCATTTATGTTCCTCCGATCCTCCCAGATTGGCTGAAAGCCCTGCTTGAAAAGATAGATAGACTCTCGCATCTTTATTTGATCAACAGGGGTGTTATTGTTGTATCGCCAGAAGTCCTGCACGCTCTCAATCTGGTGGGCGAGCTGTTCTAAGGTGGCCTCGTAGTTTCCATCAGGGGCCTTCTTCTGGTCTTTTCCTTGCGGTCTGTTAGAGGTCAGTGGCCTGTCATTATATAACCCTAAAGGGGCAAGAAAGCAGAGCTCCTCCGGCGTTGTTGGATTTGGAGCCTTTTACCTATCAAAGTACACATTCCAGTAATGCTGGGTTGGCAGAGGCCGCATGGCCTTGAGCATGTTATTCTTGGCATCATTTCGCTCATCAGCTGCTGGCGATGTTAAATCTGAGCCATCGGGTGCTGGTGCAATTCCCCTGGTGAGGAGAGACTGTCGGAGCGCCATCTACGGGAAGACTACGGTCCTAGCCGCTTTATACTAAGGTCACTGTGTCCTTGGGCCTTCGGCAAAGGGTTTGCGAAGAGAGAGAGTAGCAAATGAGTTTTGGCGATGGGATGATGGTATTTACTTGCAGGACTGGGGAGCTACTTTTGTGAAGACGTTGGCCTTTGATGAAACACTGTTCAAAGGAACGCCAAACGCCGGAGTCGTCACGTTGTTGGCGGGGGACCGTGGTGTTGGCGGGGGTCATGTGGGGTCCAATGCGCCTGAGAGCGGCAGCTAAACTAATCTGGGCATAGGTACCATTATTTTTAGTCGCTATCTCTTATCGAAATATTTCTTTGCCATCCAAGAACACAAATTATCTCGCGCCATGGCCGGAAAACCAGACCCTATGAGTGCCAACGGCTCTGCCGAGAAGGATCGAGAAGATGGAAGGAGTACGGACTCTGAATCTGAAGAGGACCGCCAGAACGAAACCGAAAATAAACCTCAGGGCGCAAACAAGGTTACGAATGTCCAACCGATGGATCGAAAGCCAAAGTTCGACTTCGCGTCTCTAAAAAGCAACTCCCTCCTTATGAACAAACTTCCGGGGTTTTTAGCCGAGATGGATGCTGCCAATCGCGAGCTCGAAGCCGAAAAAGAGGCCGGTACCATTGCAGAGCGACGCCTTGAAATCAGCGACGATGAAGGCGAAGGCGAAGGCGAAGGCGAGAAGGCTGGACAGTATATCGAGATGAACCTCGGACTTGGAGTTCTTGAGGAGAAGACAAGTGATTCCGAGACAAGTTCTGAGGGTGAATCCAGCGATGATGAAGACGTTATGGACAAGCTCATGGGGGCCGAAAAAGACTCCAAAGATGAAAGCGAGAAGAAGAAAGTTGGCATTGAAGAGGTCTGAACCAGGGCTTCACAGGGACCTGCTATGTCCAGAACAGCGCAACCATGCGCTATAATGTTGTCATATTAAGAGGGCGCTTTCGATTGGAGGGGCTATCATGTCTACGATACGATATCAATGAGCATTCGGAGTTGGACTGGGAGGATATGTTTCATGGGAGAAGGTCGCACGGGGAGTTATAGGGCCATGGTTGTATATTTCTGGGCCGAAGGTGTATATACTTGATATGGATGGGTACCAATGTCTGCGAAAACGCATGGCAGCAGGAGTTTTACCAGCATTGACGAGGGCATTTTAAGCACATGGGCGGGATTGGTTTCGAGGAAACTTGACATTCAATCCTACCCTGCATCATAGATGATTTGCAGACTTTTCAACCAGCTCACACCCTCAATATGAAGCTGTAAAATTCTCTAACATGATTTCATTTCCATTTTTTTTTTGTAATTGTGATTTGATATGGGTGATGACGGACTGGCTGAGAATCGGCGAACAAAGCGCGGACGCATTGTCACGTGATTGCCCGATCTGTCAACGTTCCGGAGCTAAGAAATTTGATGTCAGGCACGTCTCGCGATTTCCGAATTCGGACCATCAACTTTCCATCTTCTTTCCTTTCTGTACTTATAGCTTGGGTCAGGATGCCAGCCTTTACGAGATCAATTGTTCCTTTCTTGCGGACCGCAAGGGCTGCTACTCAGCAACGCAATGCTGTCAGCCCATTGCACCATGCGTTGAAGCGTGGAAATGGAGTTGACTCCATGCGCATGTACGCTGCTGCATTCGAGCGTACCAAGCCCCATGTCAACATTGGTATGATTTATCATCTCTGGTTCAGTTTTTGATTAGTTCTCAAGTGTCTGACTTCAATTAGGAACGATTGGTCACGTCGATCACGGAAAGGTATTCTAAGGAAGACCTCCTTATTTCCAATCAACAGCTAACAATTGTAGACCACCCTCACAGCCGCCATCACAAAGCGTCAAGCCGAGAAGGGTCTCGCCAGCTTCCTCGACTACGGTTCTATCGACAAGGCACCCGAGGAGCGCAAGCGTGGTATCACCATCGCAACATCTCACATCGAATACGCGACTGAGGAGAAGCATTACTCCCACGTCGACTGCCCAGGTCACGCCGATTACATCAAGAATATGATTACTGGTGCCGCCAACATGGATGGTGCGATTATCGTCGTTGCTGCTTCGGATGGACAAATGCCCCAGACAAGAGAGCATCTGCTCTTGGCCCGCCAAGTCGGTGTCCAGAAGATCGTCGTCTTCGTCAACAAGGTCGACGCACTCGAGGACCCAGAGATGTTGGAGCTTGTCGAGATGGAGATGCGTGAGCTTCTTTCCACCTATGGATTTGAGGGTGATGAGACCCCTATCATTCTTGGCTCAGCACTTTGCGCCTTGGAGGACCGTCGCCCAGAGATTGGCGTGGAGAAGATTGACGAGCTGATGAAGGCTGTCGACACCTGGATCCCAACTCCCGTTCGTGAGCTTGACAAACCCTTCCTGATGTCTGTCGAGGATGTGTTCTCTATTCCCGGCCGTGGCACAGTCGCCTCGGGACGTGTTGAGCGCGGTACCCTCAAGAAGGATGCCGAGGTTGAGATCGTCGGCAAGGGCGACACCCCAATCAAGACCAAGGTTACCGATATCGAGACCTTCAAGAAGTCCTGCGACGAGTCGAGGGCAGGAGACAACTCTGGCCTGCTTCTCCGTGGTGTTAAGCGTGAGGACGTCCGCAGAGGAATGGTCATTGCTGCCCCTGGATCCCAGAAGGCACACAAGTCGTTCTTGACTTCGATGTACGTCCTCACCAAGGAGGAGGGTGGACGCCACACTGGTTTCCACGAGAACTACCGCCCACAGATGTTCATCCGCACTGCTGATGAGTCTGCCACCTTCACCTGGCCCGAGGGAACTGAGGACTCGCACTCCAAGATGGTCATGCCTGGAGACAACGTCGAGATGAAGTGTGACATCCACACCCCTGTTGCCGTCGAGGCTGGTCAACGCTTCAACGTGCGCGAAGGCGGGAGGACTGTTGCTACAGGTCTCATCACTCGCATTCTCAAGTAGATGCAGATCTGGCTGGCTGTGTTATTAGAATTGGTGGGCGAACTGTGTTGTATAATTGGCATTTTAGCACGGAAAAGGAGTACTCCGATATATGTTTGTTACGGCTGACTCGACGGCCTATTACAATACCTCCTCTCTACTTTCGATCCTGTATTATCTTTCTGTACTATAGTGGGCTCAGAGCTCGTGTCACATCAACAAATCGCCTCGTTTTGTATTTTGCTGTTGGTTGATATTTCGGTGATTATGTGTGTTGTGATATATACGCGCACGGACCATGCCCCTGAATATTGTTACGACCGCTCTCACATTATAAGCTTTGGGGATCGGACGGTGCTCAACGAAGATTGATATGTGCAATTGTATTGATAGGACCCCTTTGCCCTTATTGATTTATGGGTGTTAGTACAGCACAAATGAGTGGCGAGTGCCTGTTCATGTGGAGTCGTGGAATGGATCACAGCACTCATGGCAGTGAGTAGAGTAACTATACAAACCTGTGGCTGTTCGCAGTAACTATGCTCCCACACAAGCTTGTGGATTATTGTAGACTGTGTCTGTCGTATTATAAAAGGAATATGTATGCCGACCTTTCAATGGTCATTCCGAATACTACGGCACCAACTGAGAATCATCCTCCGTATCAACCTCCGTGTAAACAAATAGGACCTGAACCATATTGCACCCTAGAGCACTGTCGAATTTTATGTGATCGAGGGCCATCTTGATGAGTAACAGCAAGAGTTGAACGGTGACAGCAGACTTAAACTGTAAGAGGAAGACTTGAGCAGTGACGGTAGACTTGAACTGTGACAGCAAGGCTTGAACGTGTACCATGACCACGTAGCCATGCTCTCCCGTACTTTGAGTTGCGATGCGGAATGCCAACTGCCTGCTCTCTCGGTTATCTATATTCTGGGGCATCAAAATCAATGGCATGGTGAGAAAGCTGCTGCATCTTCGGCGAGTATCTGCGGGTATTTTGAAGTGGAGGGAGTCATAGGGGTGTGGTTGCGGGTATGGTGATAGGTTATTGTATATACAGTACAATCAACTAGCTACTATCTGCCCCTATTCGATCCCGTTCAGTCTTTTTAGCTGTACGAGAACATTGTGATATCTATTTTTATGGGCAATGCCGGAATAATGTTACAGCTATACTCATACATCGCCAACGATAATTTGTACATCAATCCTATCCCCATGCCCCATGGGTGCAGCTCCCCCCCATCTTACTCCTCAACCTTCTTCGCCCTCCCCTCAAGATACACCGTAACCTGCCCCCCCACCTTACCCTCCATAGCCTTCCACTCCCTCGCCCCCTCCACCTCCTCCGCCCCCTCCTTAATCCTCCTCAACGTCTCCGCCGCCTCCTCCGGACTCGCCTTCCGCTTCTTCCTTTTCCCAATCAGCACCACATCAACCCTATACCCCTTCTCCAAAAATTCCCGCATCCGCTTCAATCGATGCTCCAAGTCGTGCGGATCGATCGCCCAGTTCAGCTCTAGCGTTTTGACCGTCTGCGAGGGGTTCGCAGGCTTCTTCTTCAACACCTTCGCGGCCTTGTGCACAGCTTCCTTGTTGATGATCTTGCACACCGGGATCTCGGGCACTGCGCGCGCGGATCCTTCCTCGCTGCTCGGGGCCGCCTCGGGGGGCTGTTCCCAGCGCGAGCGGAGCCGCGGCGGGGGGAGCGCGACGGTGTGAAGCGATTGCGTTTTTCGGTCCAGCGACGCGAGGATATCTGCTACGCGCTGTGGTGGGGATAGCTTCCCGGCCTCGTCGACGAGGTGCACAAAGGGGAAGTTTTGTTTAGCGATTTGTTCGTCGCGGGGGAGGGCGGAGGAGTAGGTGCGGTGCTGGAAGAGGGTGCTTGTGGTGGATTTGGTGAGAGGTGAAAGGTGGAGCTGGGGGCGCAATTGGGAGAGAAGAGGCCGCTCGGCGGGGAGGATAAAGACTCGCCGCAGGGCCGCTGCGGCGCTGAAGGCGCTGCGTGGGTTTCGCATTATGAGATGCTGGGGAGGTGTGGTTGTCGAGGGGAGTAGGTTGGGTTGTCGTTGGGGGTTTGTTTGTATGAAAGCGTAGATGTGATTATGTCATCCTCAGCCTCGTCTCCTCCACGTCGAGGCTGAACAACGCCTTCTCCAGCTTCTGATAACGCAACAGCCAGCACTCCTAAAATCCGCCCTTAAAGTAAAGATCACTGTGCGACTCGGCTGCTATGATCCCAACTTCCACATCATGAGCTCCCGCTTTGCACGGCTGCCGGGCCGCCTCTTCAATCAGTACTATGGCCATCCAGCCCACCTCCTCGGCACCACCATAAAGACCTTCTTCCTCGCGCACGTCATATGGGAGTATGGCTATGAGATCTCGGCGACGGCGGGCGCCTCAATGCTGCCGACCTTCGAGGTGTTGGATGACTGGGTGATATCGTCGAAGTCGTACCGGCGGGGCCGCGGCGTGCAGGTCGGGGACCTGGTCACGTTCCGCTCGGTCACCGAGCCGGGCGAGCGCGTGATCAAGAGGGTGATGGGGTTGGAGGGCGATTACGTCTTGAGGGATACGCCGGGGAGGGGGAGCGATAAGATGATCCAGGTAGGTGGGCTCGGGGGAAGTGTTGGTTGGGGGTTGCTTGCTAATTGAGGTAGGTGCCCCAGGGCCATTGTTGGGTCACGGGGGATAACCTGGACGCATCGTTGGATTCGAGGATATGGGGCCCTATGCCGATGGGGCTGATCAAGGGAAAGGTGATTGCGAAGATACTCCCATGGTCGGAACGTAAATGGCTCGATAATGGGCTGCAACCTCGCCAGTATGACTGAGTGTTTTTGATATGGGTGTATACTAGGGGTCAAACGGCCAGCTTATGGAGCAATCCAAAAGATGTAAATATATAAATCACGCAAATAATTCACCAACGCCATTGATTGCCTTCAAGAATTGATTTGCGCATTGCTGGGATATCTGTGGCTCTTCTATCTAATTACATTGGAATAGTGAAAAAGGAGACCCCAAGGCGTGGGGGGGGAATAATAACAACAAAACGCAACGAGACGCTTCAAATCAAAGAACGTAACGTACACGGCCCGGAAAAGTTGCCACTTGTGGCTCCATCCTAGCCGCCATCTCCTCATCGAGATATCAACCGGCTGATTCTCCTCTATCCGAGGAATGCTCGCTCCCAAAAGATGCATGCCGCCCATAGATACGCCAAACACCATGAATTCCCATCCCGTATATAGACCTATTATTGGTCCGTCAAAGTGATCACCTTCATCCTTCAATGTGAGATGTGCCCTGGCCTAGCAATTGGAGGGACCGCTGGGCCAGTTGCACCACTTCACCCTCGCCCTCTTCTTCTCCGTCGTCGTCCGACTCGATCTGCCTATCCGAAATAGTCTTGATCATCTGTACAATTTCTTCCGATTTTCCGATAAGGCTAATCAGCTTCTTATCTTCTGACTCAAGTAGTTGGAGTAAGGTCCAGATGGCAATGTGCTGGAAGGTCGCGTCGCCGCTTGCCAAGAAGCGCTTTAGATATCCGTGAATTCCACCGTTTGGCTCAGTCCAGTCCTGGATAAATATGGAGTAATCGCCAACTACAAGGATTTAGTATGTTTTAAAGAACATGGAGTGAAGTACTGACCTTTAGAAGACAAGTTTCCCAGGGCAGCCGCACTGTTGCCTTGGACTTCAATGCTTTCAGATGCGGTTAATGGGATCAAGACGTCGAATACACCGAGGTTCAGTAGATGGCTCTTAAGATCATCACTGAGGGCCAAGACAGCAATAGCTGCTGTCATCTCAGACTGTACAGTGATGGGCACATCCAGAACCAGCTGTTTGCACTTCTGCACAGCGCCAGCCTCAAGAACGAGCTGCTTGTTCCTGTCGGAGCTTGCAGCCAGGTTTCGGAGTGTTGAAATGGCGTGGCACTGTATCTCCTCATTTTCGGTAGATCCAAGTAGGTCAACAAGTGGCCTGAGGAAACCCGCCTCAATGATGGGAGATTCGTTAAGGGGGTGAATAGAGATGTTTCGGATACAGGCGACAGCCGACAAAATCAGCGGCAAGTAGGATGACTGCAATAAGCGCAATAGTGGCTGGAGACCCCTAGCCCTTACGATTTCGATCTGATATTTCTCATCTGAAGCAAGATTTCTGAGTGCAAGTGCAGCTTGGCATTGGACCTTGGGTGATGATGAATCCATGAGGTTCACAAGCGACTGAATGAGTCTGGTCTCATTCTGAGCAAGCTTTTTCCGGTTGTTGGCATCCACAGCGATGTTGCTGAGGGCAGTTGTACAGTAATATTGGACGTCAACATCGGAGGAAGAAAGGAGCTGTACTAAAACTGGTATGGCACCAGCGTTCACAAGTTGTTGCCGGTTTTCATCTATGGTCGGGTTAACACCTGGTTCTCACTATTAACGTGTAGGCTTACCTGAGTGTGTCATATTTAACAAAGCACCTGTCGCATTTCTTTGTACCCGCATGTCTTTGGATTTCGCCAGCCGAGTGAGTGGCCCCAGCGCTCCTGACCTTGCGATCTTTGCCTTGTTATCCTCGTGTGTCGCAAGATTCGTTATGCACCCCACTGCATTGCATTGAACTTCGACATTTGGAGACATCATTTGGCGGATAAGCGGGGTAAGGCCCCCCAACAGCACAATCGCAACTTTATTCTCATCTACTTTAGATTAGTAACGTGTATTCATGATATCATCTCCCTAGAAGTTGTGGTGTTTGACATACTGTTGACCGCCAGATTCCCCAATGCTGCACTAGCCGCCCTCTGCACCTCTATATCGGGGCTCTGGAGAAGGAACAGGATAGGTTCCAGTGTGTCTCGGTCGACTTCGCGAACGTCTGCTTAATGAAGTCAGTACTGCACGGCAATATATTTCAGATACCATTAAACTGGCGGTAAGAGCATGGTTGGGGCCTTGATCATCGACTCCGATAATACTCCATGCCATCATCCCATTGTTTGTTGTGCCAGCTCTTTGTTTTGGGTATGTGAAACACCGCCCGAGGATCTTCACGGCATTGCACAATCGTTATCTCACCTCTTTCCGTAATTTCCGCGAACGTCAAGCTGGCGCTCCGTTGCAAGTCGACATTGTCCGAGAATACCAAGGTGCTCAAAGCCCGGAGAGGCTCGCCGGAGAAGAAGTCGGTTTCTCCACGCTGTTGAACGTCAGTGCTGCCTATGGGCGACAGTAGATCGGAAGTATTCCTACATTCTCCAAGTATTGAAGTAAGTCCGCCACTGCCTCTCTCTCGCTGTCGGCCAGGACTGGTTCGTACAGTCCATCGCGGGACCTGCCTGTACAACGTAGAAGTGTTAGCATCAACACTGGTGAGTCAAAGACTGGGAGATAAAGAAACTGTACCTTGACAGCACGTCGAGCAGTAGTTCCCCATGGCCGGTTATCGTTCGTTCAGCGACAGCTGGGCGATGCTGAACGTTGTGTCGTCAATGGACGGTCCTGTCCAATACAAGCGGCTCTCCGATGATTGCTCAATGTCAAGCTCTAGCAGTCGGAAGCACGAACATCAATAGTCGAGCCAGGTAACTCGGTGTGACGTATAGAAGTGATGCAGCTGTTAGCACCTATCAACATGAAGCTTGAGATGAGGAGCCAGAGGAGCCAGGTTGTTGTTGTTGGATGAGCAAGTATATAGAGCCAGACTAGCCTGTCGAGCCTGCCTTCGATGAAGATGCGCCTGGCGGTTGGTACTGGAGCCTCTAACGCGGCCGTCCTGTGATGCCAAGACTAGTAAGCTCTATCGCTCCAACGGAGGGAAGGCGCCAGGGAGCTGTCCGGTGGACCTGTCTTGTCAGGTTGCAACGGCGCTAGTCTCGGTAAAGCATATGGGAAGGCTGACAATGAATATCCCCCGAAGCCATCAACAACAATGACGAGGCTACCACAGTGCTACAACCACACTACCACAGAGTATCTGGAGTAGCCACCAGGGCAAATGGCAAATGGCAAATGGCAAAATTCTGTGAAACCTGCCACCGGTCACATGCTAATATTCATAAAGACTAACAGCAAGAACGCCCCTGTTCTTGTAATGGTGGTGCTGACGAATTTCTTGATTTCCTCACGACCACCAGGTCACCAGACATAAGACACTGGGCTACGTGATGGTTGCCGCACATTATCACTTCTCAACAGTCCATCCCCAGCCTTTTATGTGAGATCACGTGGCTGGAGATGAGAGACTTTGCATTCTGGCAGTAAAGAACTCCCAAGAACAAGATATCCGGAAGAGTTGTGTGCTGTACCATGCCCTGTTGACTTGGGTTTTGGAGGGGTCGCTTCGGTGCCGATAAAGGACCATGTGGGAGGCCCCTGTCGTGGCTGATGTCGCTCATTCCCATCAACCCCAGAAGACATAATTGTAGCTTGTCTAGTAGTCTTGGTTAGCAACTTTTTATTTTGTATGCCTATAACAATATTATCAAATTGAGAGGATGAGATTTTACCGTAATAAAACCTAGTAATAGAATAGTTGTAGCCTTTGTTGCTATTGTTCAACCATCTTATCGGAACGGCGCTATCATTGTCCGAGGCTTCCCAACTCTCAACTAATGATGATGAGCTGCCCCACGTTGCACTCCGCGGCTCTTGACCGATCAACAATCAACGACCAATATATCCCAAGTGCTTAAACTGCACTGCACCGGACAAAAGCTTGTGTGCTTCTCAACGGAGCTTTTTTGCATCTCTTCATAGGCTGAATTACCCCCACGCACGATCTCTCGCGCCCATACCGACGCGGACATACATGTCGGAGGCATTACGGAGCGCCGAACCAAAGCAAGCGACTTGCTTGTACTTGTACAAGTCGACATCGATGCACACGTACAACTTCACCTGCCAGGGATCGTAACGACTTTCAGCCATGTCCGACACCCCAGTGACTCGGCCACCCGCGCCCGCCAAGGGCAGTGAGGGCCTCATACCGCAGACACAGACACCTGCCCGGAAACCTGGTCACGAGTCCCCATACGTACAGCCGAAGACATACCTCCGCCCTGAGATCAGAAGCCCACCGATGGAACCTAGAGCCATGAGTGTGCTGGACCGAGAACAGATGCAAGGCCTGGTATGTCACACCCTAGCGGAACTATCCTCCAAGGACTACCTGCCTTTGTGCATGGGCCATCGTGAGCACCGTAATGGGTGTTTGTCGGGACCGGGCAAACCGGACGGGAGCCAGCTGAGAAAACACGCGCTGACACATGTTGTTTTATCCAGAAAGCAATCAGGGACTTCCTCAAAGTTCGCACCAGCTATGATGTCCTGCCTCTGTCCTTCCGTTTGATTATCCTCAATACCGACCTCTTGGTGAGGAAGAGCTTGAATATTCTGCTGCAGAATGGTAGGCGCCTTTGCCATCCCTGATTGTGCCTGCCAACAAAGTTGACAAAATAGGCATTGTATCTGCTCCGTTGTGGGACTCTCACACGTCAACTTTTGCTGGCCTCTTGACCACATCAGACTATATCAATGTCATCCAGTATTACTGGCAGAACCCTGATGCCCTCGGTCAGATCGACCAGTTCCGCCTTAGCAGCTTAAGAGGTATAGTAACTAGCAAATGATACTAAATGCTCGTTGCTGATGTGGTGCAGATGTTGAAAAGGCCATCGGAGTCTTACCGATAGAGACCCTCTCTGTCCACCCCATGCGTCCCCTTTATGAAGCTTGCCGCCGCATGCTAGAGTCAAGAGCTCGGCGAATCCCTCTGGTGGATATCGACGACGAAACCAAGCGAGAGATGGTGGTTAGCGTTGTCACCCAATACCGCATCCTAAAATTTATCTCGGTCAACGTCGGCCAGACAGAGCTACTCAAAAAGAGCGTCTATGAAATCGGTCTGGGGTCCTACGTGAACCTACAGACTGCCACCATGGACACACCTGTCATCGATGTTATCCACATGATGGTCGAGAATAGAATCTCCAGTGTGCCCATTGTGGACGAAAACAACTGTGTGCTCAACGTCTTTGAAGCAGTGGACGTGATCACCATCATCAAGGGCGGCGCTTACGACGGTCTAGACTCAACCGTAGGCGATGCACTATCCAAACGATCGGACGATTTTGCCGGGATATACACCTGCGGCATGGACGACAGGCTCGACACTATTTTCGATACATTACGAAAGTCGAGAGTCCACCGCTTCGTAGTCGTCGATGACCAGAACCATCTCAAGGGCGTCCTTTCTCTCTCCGATGTCTTGAAATACGTCCTCCTCGAAGGCGAAGAATATGACTGAAGAAGTTCTTTGACCCTTTTAAATAAAGCATCTGGGGATATCTGGGGGGGTTTTATGAGAGGCGTTGCATAGCGATAAGGCGTCCAGGTAGTGTAATAGCTTGAGAGCGACATCAGACATGATGTCGTAGATTTCATAGACGTCCATGATGAAGGATACCTTTTTTTTCTCGTATAATTGAAAGGCGTGCAGTGCATCAACCATAATCATATTCCCCTGAATTTTCCACGCTGTCATCGGCCATGACGGCCATATATACTTAGTGCTGAGTAACCTGTGCCTTTTTGAGTTTGTTAACGTACTCTTGCTCATTTCCCACTGCTCCTGCTTGTTATATGTAGGTTGGCGCCCACATAGCCTTTGGAACAGGGAAGGAGCAACGGTATCTTCGCTTCGACACCTCTGGCCCAACCTGGACTCACACCCACAATGAATGCGGCATAGTGTGTATATAGCTGTACCAACCCAAGATGGGTCTTCATTCAACAGCCAGCTATGGAGCTTCTGGTGTCACAGCCCGAGGGGTCTCTGGTGAAGACATGGCCGTTGCACAAGGCCTCCTGACAGGGAGTGAGTGAACCACCCCACTGACCACCCCTTTGGCCAACCTCTTTGAGGCTGCCCTGCAGTCCATACTGATTCATATGCATAGACCCGTTGGGCATTCCATCACGAGGAAGTTCAGTCCAGCATGAACCACCCAGCATGAAGCAACAGAGTGAGAATCTGCCACCAGACTTTGCCTATCGAAGGTCGAGATACAACTCGACAAGCAACACTTGGACTTCTTCAAGTGGGGAGGTGTCTGAGACTGATGATATTGGAGACCGCACCTTTTATGTGGAGACATTCAACAAGCTTGCCCACCAGGTATGTAGAAAGCTCTGGAAGCATCGATGTAGTGTTTGTTGACTGACTGTTGGTCCATAGCATGGCATCCCTGAGATTACACCCGATGGACATGAATCCGGCCAGGTCAGTATAATCCTCAGTGGTAAAGTATGATGACTGACAACCCCTTTAGATAGACAAAGTCGTCATCACCGGGAAGGCAGGGAGTTGGATCATGAAAAGGATCCTAAGGAGAACGACCTCCATGCTGTCCCTCAACAAGCCCAAGCCAGATCTGAAGCATAAAAGGAGCATAAGCGATATATCTCTGCGTATGGCCGGGGCAAGGAAAGACGCCTTTAAAGACAGACATCTAGCAGAACTTGTGCGTCTCTGTGGATCGAGCCCTTTTTATTTGCCCGCCGAGTATGCTCCGGGGACCTTGAGCCTTCCGACTTGCTTCCGTGCTACGGCCCAGTACCTTGTCCAGCGTGGTATGTTGCTTTGTGTTGCTTTGTGTTATGTTGCTTTGGTTATGGATGAAACCATGTGCTAACGCCTTTCTAGGGCCGGCCATGAAAGGAATCTTCCGTATTTCGGGTTCACATGCCACCGTGGCAGCATTATATGACCATTATGCATCGCAGGATGAAGATGGCGATGTCATTAGCGATACCGTTAGGTGCCCGAATCTGCCCGAGAATATCCGGTGTGACGAGCACGACGTGGCCTCCACGTTTAAAAAGTTTCTTTCTGGGCTTCCCGGAGGTATCTTAGGCAAAGTGTGGCTCTTTGAGGCGCTCGTTGCCATCCATGATCAGATGGGTGTAGTCCCAGAGTTGATGAAGACGAGGCAAAGCAAGGTCAGAGCGCGACTGATTGCGTGTGCCATAGCTGCCCATTCGTCGAGGTTCCAGCGAGACCTGATTTGTGCTGTTTTTGGTCTGCTATGTATGATTGGAAGAGCGTCAGAGGTTGCACTTCGTGAAGACGTAGATGGGAGACCTCTACCTACAAATGAGTTGATGGGTTATGGCCCGTTAGGAACGGTATTTGGACCTCTCTTGGTCGGAGATCTGATCGACGAATATAATCCTCGCCGTGGAGATGTGTCAGTTGAGACATCTCAAGGGCGAACGTTGCCTAGGAAGAAGTCAAGGCATAGGAAGCCAAAAAGTGCTGAAGAAAGCCTGTTAGAGACGAAAGTTGCTTCGGAAAAGTTAAGGGTTGCGGGTAGTGTGGCAGTAATGCTTATAACTCACTGGCGAGATGTAATTCGGCATATGAAGAATCTTAGCAACATTGGGTCGTCTCTAGTGCAACAACATCTTCAAGAACGTGGAAAGGGCAAGCATCCTCTCCTACGGTCGTCGGCTTCAGAGTTCTTTCTTAGACGTCCTCCGGATTGGGACCCCGTAGATCAAGATCAGTCAGATCGTTTCGGGAAAAGGAGCGGTTCACCTAGGCCTCCGTCACGTAAGTCTAGCTTCTAGCTCCTATAGCCATACTTTCGATTACTAACAATTTATACCTAGGCAACCGACTAAGAGTCTATAACGACGCAAGTCATCTTACGTTGAATAACCAATCACAGGACTTTCAGCAGGTCAAGAGGCAAAGGTCTAGGCCTAAAGCTCAGCCAAGCCAAAATCTATCTGGTTCAAGGTCTATGAGCATTTTGACGCCTCCGAGAGAAGATAGTAGCGAAATACACCACGAGCACCTCGATTGTGGGTGCCCCACGTCTAAAGCTACCATCAGAGCTGTTTCTAGTATCCCTCCTACCGAGAACGAAACGGTTTCTAGTGGGGACTCGTTATATCGGGATTTACTCTCGTCTCTTCAATCATCAAGTGAGAATAGTGCACCTCCAGAATTACGCGTAGCACCAACTACTTTATTTGATGCGCCACTGATCGAAAACGGCGATCCCGTTTTAAGACAAACTGCTATTGTGGGAAGGTCGCAGGAAATACAGACCCCTATCAAAACAGAACAAAAGCAGGGTCCAAATGAGGTATTCGCACTAAATGATAACATCACCAACATCACCAACACAACAACATTAGAACACCCACAAGACGAACGTTCTGCAGAAAACAGCGAAATCACCGAAATCACCAAAGGATTTGAGAACAAAGACGACATCATGCAGTTGAAAAAGAAACAACCCATTGCTAAGCGTGGCACTCCTAAGGTCTCGAAGGTCTCAAAGAACTCATCAACAAATCAACAAAGCGACGTTGAAGATGACCTGCCACCTCGTATCAGCCGCCTTCCAGGATATTCACCATCCGAGCATTTGGAGAGGCGTATACTCGATCAAGCCCTCATTGCAGCACGTGGTAGCAATGAGATCTCAGCAACGAGCCAACAGAGTGATGCCGAAAGCGATGTGCCACCACGTGTGAGACGCATTCCGGGACAGTCACCTTCTGAGCATCTAGAGAGGATGCTTTCTGCAAATATCCCAGATTCCATTGTTAAACATACTCCGGATTACAAGTCTACTGGATCAACTTTCCGTTCTGGTGGGTCGTCGCATTTCGCTGGTCGACCACGTGGGTCTTTGATGATGTCTGAAGTTGAAGCCGGCTCGGTGAGAGTTTCTCACGAGCAGGATATGGCCTCTTTGGCATCTCTCGCCCAGGTTCTCAAGTCTGAGAGCAATGACGAGTTTCAATCTCTTGATCCATCTGGCAATACCACAGAGTTTGTCACAGATGATGGCGACATCAATTATACGCCAACCAATAGATCATCTCACAAGCGCACGGAATCCGAAGGTGTTAGGTCAAAGAAGACAAGTAACTCGGCGAAGCGTGCATCATTCGCGGCTGACCTGGAGATGCGTCCATCAAACCTTAAAAGGGCATCAGTAAACCCAGCGGCGTCCGTCAAGAGAAATACGGCTGGGATTCAATCGCTGATTGGAAAGTTCAACAGCGTCGATCAAGATGCTGTCAGATCGCCATCACCTTCACCAACGAGAACACCAGTGACTGGCAGTGGCAGATATAGCATTCAATTTCCAATTGCTGCACCATCAACCTACGCGATGAACTCATCACCTATTTTGAACTCACGCAGTGCTCTGAAGTCGAGCAAAGGCTTTGGGAATGAAACCAGCCAGCAGGAAATTGGTGCGGAGATTATATCACCAAGGAGCCTCCCACCAACGAAGATTCCTCGTCCAGTATCTGCGTCTCTGCTCTCTATCACACACCAGGCTGAAACTCAGCTTCCAATCAAGCCACTGAAGCCTACCAAGAAGCACCCTGAGCGCAGAAGTTCGTATATGGATGGGGGCTATAGCAGCAGCCCAGTTCAACCCAGCTTCGGTCTACTGAGAGATGGTGGCGGCAATGAGAACGTAGGCACACCAGGACGCCCAGGCAGAGATAAAATTCGTTCTAGGCCTGCTGAGATTACTATTTGGGACGACACGAACGACACGAACACAACTCCAGAGCCACGTTCGACTTCAGTTTCCAGCGACCCTCAGCCATCTGTTGATCCACGTTCATCCAACAACTCAATCACTGCGGAAGTTAAGCCAGGCCCGTCAACTGCAGCCCTGGCACCGGCCACCCCGGTTGTAGGAACGGGAGCCCAAGGAAAAGGTACATCTGTGTTGTTCTCGCAGATTACGAATCTCCAGAGACTGCTTGAATCCCGCACCGAAGAAGCAGACAACTTGAGAAAGCAGCTCGCTACGAAGGGCAGCTTGAATGACCTCAGCACCCTGGCCGAACAGCTCAGAGAGGCTAAACGTGAGACCGCTACCTGGCAGAAGCGTGCGGAAATGGCGGAGAGACACCTGGAGAGGCTGTCTCAGTTTAATCAGGCGTCCATTAGCGAGGCCATGGGCGAAGAGTCAGCTTACCTTGAAGTCGATGCTACCCGAGTGGCGGGAGTTCATGAGTTGCCCGCCATCGGCAAGAGAGATTTCCGCGCGCTGGACATTGTCGGTCCGGCACAGCGTGGCAATGTAGATGGTGCTAGAAGCAGTGGGGAGTCTACGGACACACAGGGGACGACTATCATGAGAACGATCCCAGAGTTGAGGGAGTTGAGGGATGACTCCGCTGAAGAGGAAGAGTCCGTTGCTAGCTATGGGACATTTGGGAGGAAGTCCCGCAAGTCGAGGGGAACGTCTGGGGAGGACTTGATTACCTTCTCGGAGACTGATTAGAGAATCGAAGTGTACAGATGAAGGCCCTAGGGGGGGATTACATATCGACTTGAATGGGAAGTTTGGATTACTGTAAGAGCTAGGATATGATGCAAGTGGACGTGGGGAAGTTGTGGGGATTTGATATTGATGGATGCTTCGATTGTTTGGTTTCTTCTTTGTTCGATGGGCCAAGTTGGGCGGATAATAAGGAATTTTCAATGTGGAGTAATGGGTGAGGGGGCCACGCATGTATAGGAGCAAAGGTGGATAACTGGACTTTCAATGGGGAGTAATGGGGGAAGAAGGGGCGCACGTATATGAGCAGAGGAGTAAAGCGGCATAATCGGGGGATAAACTTGTACAGTAGGTTAATTTGAACTTGCTCTACTATAGCTTTTCGTTCAGTATACTGATTGTAGGTGATGAATCGGATATTTCGAACTATAGCCGGATAACGATCCTATGATATTTTTATGACGCGTAGAGGATTTACATTTCCACCATAAGCAACGAGTATCCAAAGTATCTCAAATACATTCCTATGACTTTCTATAAATAAAATACATATCTATACACAAATGCTACACCCCCTTCCTAAGCAGCCGATTGAGGCTTCCCAATCAAATCACTCTGGTGATCCCTCAACAAGTTATCCAGCGCCGACTTCTCAATAATAACTCTCCCCATCTCCAACAAATCCTTAACATCAACCTCGACATCCAGCAGCGCCGCTCCCTCCTCACCCGCATGCTCAAACGCCCAGAACAGATTCTCTCTCTCCTCCGTCGTGACGACCAAGCTCCTCCCCTCCGCGCTCCCAAACCCATTATGCGCAAACACCTTCTTCAAGTAGCTCGCACGTGCATACTCGATATCAAAGCCATCCTCGCAGATGATCAGCTGTCCGCGACGGTACCGGTAGGACAGCGCCGTGCGCCAGGCCAGATCGTACATCTTGCGCGGCAGGTCGGTGGAGAAGTCGCGGGGGCGAGGTCCAAAGACTTTGGAACCGCCCTTGAGCATGGGCGACTGCCTCGTGCCGAGACGAGCCATACCGGAACCCTTTTGGGGACGGATCTTGCGGTGCGAACCGTGGATCTCCCAGCGGGTTTTGGTGGAGGCTGTGCCCTGGCGGGTGGCGTCGCCTTCGAAGACGACGGCGCGGTGGAGGATGTCTTTGCGGAGGGGCAGGTGGAGGTGGTTTGCTGGGTAGGATTCGAAGCGGAGGGGCTCCATGGTCGGGAAGTTGTAGATGGTGGTGAGGACGTCGGAGGCTGAGGTGGTTAGCTGGGGGTTGCGAGGGCGGGACTGGGGGGAATGTACCGAATGGAGATGTTCCGGACGCAGAGGAATCAAACGTCTGCTCGGTATTGCGAGAGATTCCGGATTGGAAGGTCGTCTCCGTGGCCATTGACCGTGTTAACGCTGGTGCGAGGCATTGCTGGATCCCTTGTAAATATTTTTTTCCGGCAGCAATTGCGAGGATAACGGGGAATACATACTGTAAGAGGATCTCTGGACGTCCCCATGGACGATCGCAGAGTCTGTAGACCCCGCGACAAAGATTTCGACGCCATTGTGGATGTGGTGTTGCAGCTTGTCCAGCAGCAGTAAAGATATTTGAGGTCGGGGTGACAGGGGTGCCAAGATGCGGCTCCGGAAATTTATCCAGTGCTCACGCGAACCTCGACAAATCTCGAACCCCGGATTGCAACTCAACCACCAACACCACAATGTCGGGCTACCAACGGGCTGTAAAGCCGCTCTCGAGGTGCCTGCAGAGCACGCAGCCTCAATTATACGCTCGCACATTCTCGACCTCGTGCACGAACCGCAATGAGGCCGCCACGAAGTCCTTCGAGGAGGAGCTGGCCCGAAAGCCCCAGTGGAACCCTGAGGTCGTCTCGTCCCGCAGGGGAGAGAAGGCTTTGATGAAGCATGGCATCTTGCCAATTGGTTCGAGACGTCGTCGTGCGGCTATTCAGTCATCGCCGAATATCCCGTTCGAGCAGCTGCCGTACCAGTGCTTCCAGGAGGCTCGCGCCGTCCTGCAGGCCGACAGGGAGCTGAAGCTGAAGGAGATCGCGACAGAGAGGGCTCGTATCGATAAACTCGCTGCACAGGACGCATCGACGGTCCCGGGCGGTGAACCGCAGAAGAAGAATCGTCTGGAGAGCATGAGGAAGTACCTGGAGCGTCTAAAGCTCTTCGCCGACATCAACGACCCGCTGATCAAGAAGCGCTTCGAGGATGGAGAGGGTAAGTTCTCCCTACACATCCTGATCCTGTACCCCTCAACTAACATATACTCCAGGCGACATGAACAAACCGATCTACCGCCACCTCGCCCAGAAGAAATGGGCCTCGTACCAAAAACTCATCATCGAACAGCGTATATCCCAACTGAGCATCGTCCCCGACACACTGGCACACTTCTCGCCCACCGCTGAGGTCAAGCTCGCCTTCGGGCGCCGCAACGTCCAGCCGGGCGAGTTCGTCGACAGCCGCGTCAGCGAGATCGCGCCGCGGCTGCGCGTGCAGGTGTTCGACAAGGGCGAGCGCCTCGTCAGCGTCGTGGTCGTCGACACCGATGTGCCCGTGCCGGAGAACGACTGGTTCACCTCGCGCTGCCACTACGCGGCGTGCAACGTGCCGCTGGATCCTACGCAGACGTCGCTGCCGCTGTCGAAGGTCGATGCGGCGTCGCAGCTCGTGCTGCCGTGGCTGCCGGCGTTTGCGCAGAAGGGGACGCCGTATCACCGATACTCTGTGTTTGTGCTTGAGCAGCAGCCTGGGCAGGTGTTTGATGTGGAGGCGCTGAGGGAGGGGGTGCAGAGGGATGGGTTTAATATTAGGGGGTTTGTCGATAGGCATGGCGTCAAGCCGATTGGGCTGGGCTTGTTTAGGAGCACGTGGGATGAGGGCACTAAGGGTGTCATGGAGAGGCATAACATTCCGGGTGCGGATGTGGAGTTCAAGAGGATTAGGGTTGCGGCGCTGAAGCCGAAGCAGAAGGCGAGAGGTTGGGAGGCAAGGCACGCGAGTGATAAGTATAAGTCGCTCAGACGGTGAAGAGGGGGGTTGCATCTGTAGATCTTTATTGTATCATATGTACTATTTGAATAGAAGTGTGGCAGGCCAAGAAAGTGAGCATATTATGTTGTGAACTGGTATATTTTGAGAGCTTAAAAATTGACGTCCGCAGCTAAGCCTGGGTATAGTTATATCTGTGTTAAATGAGGATTGCGATATATCCCATATTCTGCTGTCTCCGTATCTGGCGTGTAAATGATAGGGTATCTAGATTTCGCTTTTGGGTATCTCTCGCGCTGTTGTCGTTCGGTCATTATGTCGTTCATCCCTATCCTGTTCGCTAGAGGTAGGGAGAGGCAAACCTCCCCTACTACATTTTCGAGCCCCTTTTAACCCCCAAAGGCTGCGGCCATTCGTTCGTTTAGCAAGTTGTGCGTTGTTTTTGCCTTGGTGTGTCGTTAGCTGGGCTCCAACAGGTGGGTTAGTTGACCAACTTACCAACGACAACCTCCAACTCATCATTATCCAACATGGCTATGCGCCTTTTTATACACGCTCAGCAAATGGTATATAGCATAACACCCCGGGTGCTTCATCCAAAATCACCAACTTTTAAACCACCACGCCCTACACCCTTATCCTCCCCCTCGCCCTCTCCGCCCAAGTCATTACAACAGTCCTCTCCCTTCCCTCGCTCCCAGGCACCATCCTCCCCTTCTCCCTTCCCCCCACCCCATCCTGCGCAACCACCATACTCCCCCCATCTCTCTTCCCCACCTTCTCCGCCCCCTCCGCCCTCTCCACAACCGGACTCCCCTCCCCCTCAACACTCGAAACACTCGACGCCATCGATACAACCGAAAACGTCGAATGCACACTACTCAACAACGTACTCTCCGCCGACCCATTCCCCCTCCCCACCGGCCTCACCGGCGTCGTCGGTGTCTGCACCCTAAGCGGCGTCGACGGACGCACCGGCAACGGGAGTCCGCTCTGTCGCCTCAGCGGGCCAGGGGGTGGTCGTGTCGTCTCTTGGGGCGGTATACTCGGTGGCGCCATCGGCGGTACCGTTGTCATCGTCGCGGCTGGCGGCGCCATCGCAGTCGGTGGCGCTACCGTCATCGTCCCAATCGTCGTAGCCATCTGCATCAGCATCGGGGGGCGAATCTTCTTCCCCCCGCCGCCTCTGCGCGCTGACCCTCTCAAAGCAGCAAGTTCGGCTTCGAGCGCTTTATTCCGTGCTAGCGCGGCGTCGAGGGAGACTTGCTGGTGCGCGAGCTGCTTCTTGTAGAGCTCGGCGACGTGGTTGCGCTCTTTGATGAGGCGGGCCTCGTGGGTCTCGTTTGTGGCGGTGAGGGTGGCGATGAGAGCTTTGTCGGCGACGCGCTCGGTTTCGAGGGTCGCGAGCCGGGTGGTGGTTGTTGTGGTTGAGTAGGAGAGGTGTTGGAGTTTGTTGTCTGTGGGGAGTTAGTTGGTGATTCGGGGAGTAGTTAGAGGGGGAAGGGGAAGGGTGACGCACCTATAAGTTTCGACACGTATGCCGAACTCTTCTTACAACACCTCCCATGATACACCTGCTCAATCCCCCCCATCTCCACCAACCTCTCATTCACCTCCTCAGCACTCGGCCTCTTCTCCGGATCATGCGCCAACATCGCCTCCGTAAGCCCCAACAAATGCCTCGGCAAACACGTCAACGCATCCTCCCCCGCCCTCCCCGTCTTCACCGCCCGCGGCCGCAGCTCCTCAAGGTACCCCTCAATAGTCGCTTTACGACTCCCTGTCCCCCCGCGCATCACCTCTCCGCACCGCGCCCGCGTCTCGCCATATACCACCGTCGCGACGTTGAGGAAGACGGCGCCGAGGGAATACACATCCGCGGACGCAGGGTGGTGCACGCCTCTCGCCTCGACCTCTGGCGCTGCGTAGCCCAGCGAGAAGCCCACACATGAGTCTGTGACGGAGTGCATTGAGTCCTTGAGGTCGCGCGAGATGCCAAAGTCGGCGAGGTAGACTTGTCCTGGCGCGAGTAGGATGTTGCTCGGTTTGAGGTCCTGGTGTCGGATGCGCTGGGCGTGGATGTATGTCAGGGCTTCTGTGACGCAGCCGAGGAGCGACACGAGGTAGGCGTGGACCTGCTTCTCGAGAGCGTCCTCCTGCTCCCCGCCCTGTCGGAACCCGAGCATCTCGCAGCGCTTGACTGCGTCTTCGACATCGGCGGATGTGCCGAGGCGCAGGTCCTCAATATCGTCGAGGAGGTGGTGTAGGTCGCATACCGCGACGGGGTAGGTGAGGATATACAGCACATTCGCGCCCTGAGTGTACGTTCCCACCAAAGCGACAATATGGCGATGCACGAGCTTATCCATGATCTCCGCCTCCTCCCTCAGCCGCTCGAGCGTCGCATACCGGTGTCGTCTGCGATCGATCTTCTTCCTCGCCATCGCGACAGCGCCATACGTGACTCTTTCGACGAACGCGGCGCCGCCAGCGCCCAGCGGACCTTCGACATGCACTTTGCTCTTGAGCTCGGTGTGCTTGATGTGTTTCTGGCCGGTGCCGGACCAGTATTTCTGGGAGGCGCTCCATTGCTCGATCTGGGCACGGCTCTGGACGTCGGCGGCGGCGCGGGAGCGGTGCACGAGGTGCCAAGGGGAGTCTTGGGTGTCGTCGGCCATGTTTTTATGGGTGTGGGGGAGGGGCGCGGGAGGTGGTGGGCGCGATGACCATGGTATGTATATATGCGAATAGAATATGTGTTTAATCAATTAATCAGTTAACAGCTTCAATATCCCGCGCCGATTCTGCGCATAGGATGGATTTGAAGCAGCAGGAGAAAATATCCAAGATCCAAGAGGAGCTGAACGAGGCTGGAGTGGAACCGCAGTATCTGGACAATTTTGTGGGGAAGCGAAGCACGGGGATAAGCGGGGGCATTGGCATAGCCGGCACTGGGAAGCACAGCCTCGTTTGGCTGGAATGTAAAAGGGGGGACGTGCGACTCACCGCCTCAACGCTTTATCAGTTATAACTCCTCCCTCCCCGTCCCTCTATCTGCTCTCCCTCCTCCTCTTTCTCCCTCACCTCGCCGTCGTCCTCACTATCTTTCCTATATCACCTTATCATCAGGCATGCGACTTTATTGTCATAATTCGTTTCATTGCTTTTAAGAAGCTGGTAGACCTAGTATATGCTGCCTTACTAATGCACCATCTCCCAGAGAAACCGTCGAAGAGGCTCCATGGACTGGAGGGAAGCCACGAACTTGACGCAGACGTTCTGATTCCCCTACCTCATTTTGCGGAATGAGGCCATCACTCTGCGCGCCATCCACCCCAATTAAGGCGTCTCATACGCTTTCACACAGCCCGCTAAACCTCGCTGTTTAGCAACCTATGTGAAAGCGTCTGAGCCAGCTTCATTGCTGTGGAAACAGCCCATCGTCTCAAGAGGTTCATTACTCTCCTCAAGCCAATCAAGCGTCACAAACCCTCCAACCCTTCAGTCCCAACCAAATCTCCTCTCGCAACTCTCCCTCGTTATATTACCTCCCCCCCCCCCCC
>JPKE01001977.1:0-29962 GCA_000750995.1 Pseudogymnoascus sp. VKM F-4520 (FW-2644) | reverse complement strand
CGACCACCGACCAGCAACATGCCCGCCTCTGGAATCACGGGATCTGTCCTGCGGCGCTCGCTGCGCGCATATCAGATCTATGGCGCCAATACCGGCGTGGGAAAGACGGTCATGTCGACTATCTTGTGCGGCGCGCTACATCGTGCATTCCCCCAGGAACCCGTCTGGTACCTGAAGCCGGTGTCGACCGGCCCGCTCGACGACGCCGATGACGGACACCTGGCGCGGTTCTCGCCGAGCACGAAGACAAAGACGTTATTTCAGTTCGGGGAGCCTGTGAGCCCGCATATTGCTGCGAGGGGTGCTACTGTAAGATACGGCGTGGAATTATTTGTGAGGTAGTGAGTATCAACTTGCTAATCACTCTCTAGCCGCTCTCTGATTCGTCAATTCGGGAAAATATCCAAGCGCACGTGACATCGTGTTCTCAGGGTGGAAAGGGGACGCTACTTGTCGAGACAGCTGGCGGAGTGCATTCTCCTACGCCGTCAGGGAGTTCACAGGCGGATTTATACAGGCCCCTACGCTTGCCCGTCTTATTAGTAGGTGACCATCGCCTTGGAGGCATCTCATCGTCCATATCGGCCTTCGAGTCCCTCCATATCAGGGGCTACGATCTCAACTCCGTTCTACTATTCGAGGACGAACAATATCAGAATCATGAGTACCTGCGCGACTACTTCGGCGAGCGTGGCATATCCGTGCTCTCTCTTCCCCCACCCCCGCCACAGGAGAGCAGCAGAGAGACAGACCAGGCGCGCATGGCAGACTACTACCTCGAAATGAGCGAGCGCAAATCCGTCATAGACATGGCAACCTCCCTCTCCACCTCCCACACCTCCCGCCTAGACAGGCTGGACTCAATGGCCGACAAAGCCCACAAGCACATCTGGTACCCCTTCACGCAGCACCGCGGCATCACCCCCGAGAAACTCATGACTGTTGACTCCGCCCACGGCGACTTCTTCCAGACCGTCTCACCCCCCGCCTCCGAGACCGTCCTGCAATCTAACCTCGACGGCTCCGCATCCTGGTGGACGCAGGGCCTCGGGCACGGCAACCCCGCTCTCTCCCTTGCCGCCGCCAACGCCGCCGGCCGCTACGGCCACGTGATGTTCGCATCAGCGATCCACGAGCCGGCCCTCGCGCTGGCAGAGCTACTGCTCGAAAACCTGCAGAATCCGCGGATGCAGCGGGTGTTCTACTCCGATAATGGAAGCACGGGTGTGGAGGTTGCGGTCAAGATGGCGCTGACAGCTGCGTCGGTGCGGTATGGGTATGAGGATGCGCAGGAGGTGGGCGTGATTGGGCTGAAGGGGAGTTATCACGGAGACACGATAGGGGCGATGGATTGCTCTGAGCCGTCGACGTATAATGAGCGTGTGCATTGGTATCGTGGGCGTGGTCACTGGTTTGATTTCCCGCAGGTCAAGATGAAGGAGGGGACGTGGGTGGTTGAGCCGCCTGAGGGGGGTGAGGGGGATTTCGGGCCGGCAATGAAGTTTGAGTCGCTGGATGAGGTGTTTGACATGGAGGCCCGAGACGGGTCGCCTGCTGCGCAGAAGTATAGGAAACACATCCTCGAAACACTGGAACGGCTCGTACGCGTGGAAGGAAAGACCTTCGGCGCTCTAGTTATGGAACCCATCATGCTCGGCGCAGGCGGCATGCTCCTTGTGTAAGTCCCCCTATTATCTCCTTATACACACGCTAACCCCTCCTAGTGACCCCCTCTTCCAACGCACTCTCATAAACACTATCCGTGACTCGCACTCCCTATTCTCCGCCTCCCCTGCCCCAACCGCCCCAAACACCTGGACGGGTCTGCCCATCCTCTTCGACGAAGTCTTTACAGGCCTCACGCGTCTCGGACCCTTCAGCCCCTCCACCCTCCTTGGCGCCCAACCAGACATCTCGGTGCACGCCAAGCTACTAACCGGTGGACTTGTCCCGCTCGCCGCCACCGTCGCGAGCGAATCCATCTACGACGTCTTTCTGGGAGATGAGAAACGCGACGCGCTCTTGCACGGACACAGTTACACAGCGCATGCGGTTGGGTGCGCTGTTGCCGAGGCATCGGTGAAGGAGCTGTTGCGGATCGAGGGCGGAGAAGAGTGGGAAGCATTTAGGGCGCCGTGGGGGAAGACGAAAGTGGAGAGCGTACCGGGTGGAAAGAAGGGGGTGTGGAGTATGTGGTCGCCGACGTTCCTGGACAGTGTATCACGCCGCGGAGAAGTAGAAAGTGTGGTCGCGCTCGGGTCTGTGCTTGCTATTAAGCTACGGGACGAGAACCCTGGTATGTCTCCTTTTCAGCTTCTTTCTCCTGTCTACATACCTCATTCGGAAACATGCTTACATGCACGTGCAGGGTATACGTCCACCGCAGCGATAGGGCTGCAATCTGCGCTCTCGCGCGTTGAGGGGGGGTTCGGGATCCACTCGCGCGTGCTGGGGAATGTGTTCTATGTGATGGCGAGCCAGACGACGACGGTGGATGTTGTAAGGGGCATTGAGGAACGGGTGGTCCAAGCGCTGTAAAGGTATTGAAATTTTAGATTTTTTAGGAGGCATGAACCGTGTACTCATACGATACTGTGCCGGCGTTGCACTGTCCGGTGTGATGGTCGGTGTTATTGTGATGCGTGCGACCTGAAATTTAGGTGCAACCTGCACAGAACAGAAATGGGAACAATACGCAGCTCTGACAAGATATTTCTCATTGTCTATCCTATCATAATGTTGTGGTCTGCTCATGTATCCATGATATTCTATGGATAACCGCCATAATGGGTATAACTTTTCGTTGGAGGTCATAACTCGTGGTTGGACCGCTGTGCTCTCTCGCAGCAAGTGCAGATAAAAATCAAAACGCAGATCAAAATGAACTTTTGGATCAAAAGTGAAATAGAGGTGGCGTGGACCGGTTGGTACTGTAGGTCCCCTCGTCTCGTATACCCTGTATCTCTAGATAGGGATTGGCGTAAGGTGGATGTTTAGTTCGCAACGGGCCGGCAGAAAGCTTGTAGATGCCGTCCTTGGAAGTGTGGCAAGAAGCATTCCCTCCAGGTCAGATCATCCACGCTAAAAGTAAACACGTTAGTTACACATTTTGGTTTCACGGGTCCTGTCTTACCTAGTCCCATCCAGTTCCATGTCAAAGCGTCGGAAAAGAGCAGCAAATGCGAGGTACATCTCACAGTTGGCAAGACTATCATTACGTTAGCGGCACATCCTGGGATAAGTCAAAGGTATATAACGCCGAACTTACTTCTGTCCCATGCACATCCTCGGTCCCTTGGAGAACGCAACGAGCCACTTCTCCAGGGATGCCGAATCCTTCTGGAGCCAGCGTTCGGGATCAAAGGTTTCGGGGTTCTTGAAGATTGCTTTGGATCTGTGCACAAAGGTACCGCTCATTCCCACGATGGTCTGCGAAATGTCAGTGGTTATACAATCGCCTTGGGAATAGGGTGGCTTACATTTGGAGGAATGTAGGCACCTGTGACGGTCGCGCCAGTGGCAGGGACCACGCGGAGCAAGGGAGAAGCGACACCAGGGCTGATGCGGAGGGATTCTTTAACCATGGCGGTCTTTGTTCGTTAGCCAGACAAATTAACGGAGTAAAATAGTGGCGATCTCACCAGGAATGGCAACTTCTCCAAGTCTTCAAATTTAGGCGGCTCGTCGAGAACCGGCCACGCGCTATACAACTCCTCCTTCAGTCTGTCAATGTAACCTGGGGATCCGAGCAAGTGGAATGTTCCTAGCATTAGAGTATTACCAATCGTGTCAGCACCACCAAACATCAATGCCTGGGCTTCCTCGTATAAGCTACCTGCAGATGGAAGCGGTTCCCCCTTGCTGGCTTTGGTACTGAGCAGCTCATGATATATGATCCGATGTGGCGAATCCTTTAAGGTGTCGGGATTCTTCACGACCTCATTCACCTGAGCACCAAGCAGTTGCTGAAGTTGTATTAAACCCGCAGTCTGTGGGCTGGTGAGGATGCTCAGCCATGGTGGCATACCGAATACTGCTTTACGGATAAGGCTAAAGTGCTTGAACATGACGAATGCCGGCAGGGACGCCTCCATGGCTTCGATGATAGGAGCCTTAAAGTCTGGCTCAGCGAGGGCATCTACGGACTTTGCAAAGCAGAAGTACGTGATGGTATCCATTGTGAAACAGCGGAGCCCGAAGAAAAGGTCCGAGGATTTTCCAGCTGCGTTGTTAATGGTGAGGATTTTGCATAATCGGTCAACCTGCATGCAAATTAGCCTCGAATAAGCTGTTGGTGGTAATAACGTGGTAGGAGAGATCGTACGTTGCTCTGCACGAGGCCCTGGAGTTCACAGATTGCTCGACGTGAGAATAAGGGGGCCATGATATCCTTCCGCTGCTTAGATTCCGCATATGTTAAAAATCCAAATGACGAGCGGTCCTCCCCAAAGCTATGGTAAAGACCCGCCTCCTTATTCCATCGATTATTGTTGCTGTATATTTCACTATATGCTGCCGGATCTGAGAAGTGGAGCTGGATATGCCGTTAGAACAGAACCCACAGAAACCTGGCTGGGGAAAGGGGTCCAATCCCTTGGCGCAAGTAGTGAAAATACAAATAATTGAATACAAATAATAGCAAGCAAGGGGAAGGCAGTGTAAGACATGGAATGGACGATAGTGTACCTCATTGGGACCAACACGAACGATCTTGCCTTATTGTCAGTCAGCAAGGTTCCCACCACCAGGCCAGCTCATCCATTCCCTACCATACTTGGTATGCAGCTCATGGAGCACATCAATCCAAGATCTGCCAAGAAATAACTCCTGATATGTTTTATACCAAGCTGTGAAAGCTGCGGCCCTTGGTCCTGGAAAAGCAGCGAGTGGATGGAAGAAGAGGTTGGATAGGCCAGTGACAGCTCTATGGAACAGCCACGCTGAGACCAGTCCAATGGCGACGACCGCCACTCTACCTGAGATGTCTGACCCAGACATTTTAAGTGGAATACCGAGAGGAGCTTAAAGCTGTGTGATCGGTGTGATCAGTGTGTGATCAGTGTGATCGGTGTGATATGTAATATCGGTGATATATTGTGATTGGTGTTTTGCACGGTGGGTGTGTGACTGGTAGCAAGATCCCTTGCGTTGGGACGGACCACGAGTCGATCGGAGTTATCTTAAGCGAGATATGTCGGTACAACCTCAAACTCAAAGGGAAGTAAGTTATATCTGCTCATCCATTACTAACCTTCCAGGCCCCTCAGAATAATATATTCTCGATGAACGTCAACGCCATGGCCGAGGAAGCCATAGAAACGTCGATCACAGCGGCCGAATCCGCCGCCTCACCAGTGGCAGCGGCTTCAATAGACCCTGAACTAGCTGCGGGTAAGCTACAGGAACCTTTTTTTGAGACAGAAAATAGCGCTGCGCCTCTTGTGGAGCACCAAGGGGACCTCCCGTCCATACAACAACCACCATCCCCTCAGTCATCAGTAGCATCATTAGCATCAGATCAAGAGATACCCATCGACGAAACATACGGCGAAGATGGCGATTCTGCTTACGACAGCGGCTCTTTTCAGAGCGATACCATGTCGCTACTCTCGCATATCACAAAGTACCGTTACGAGAATAACCGAAGGTACCATGCGTACAAAGACGGGGCATATTGGGGTCCAAACGATGAGAAACAGAACGACCAGCTTGATATTGCGCATCACCTATTCCTGTTGACAATGGGCGACAGGCTGTTCCTCGCGCCCATTGGTGACAACCCGCAAAATGTTCTCGATGTCGGCACTGGTACTGGTATTTGGGCTATGGATTTCGCGGATCAGTTCCCCTCGGCGCAAGTGACTGGGTTTGACCTCTCGCCCATACAGCCGCAGTGGGTGGCGCCGAACTTGCGCTTCGAGATCAATGACGCCTGCGATCCGGATTGGGGTTACTCGAAGAATTCGTTTGACTTCATTCACGTCCGCGCTATGTATGGGAGTGTTGCGGACTGGCCGGCATTCTACCAGCAGGCTCTAGAGTGAGCAGCAGCCTTTCTGCGCGTCATGGCTTCGTTTGCTGACATGCTACAGCAACCTTGTCCCTGGCGGCTGGTATCAGCAGATTGAGATGTCAGTGGTTCTGAAGTCAGATGATGGCAGCGTCAAGGAAGGCAGCATCTTTGACCAGTGGGGAAAGGTGTCCCTTGAGGCCGGCGACAAGTTTGGGAAGGATCTCAGGATTCACGAGCAGATCAAGGACTACATTATAGATGCCGGCTTCGTGGATGTTGTCGAGACGGTCTACAAGTGGCCTGTTGGGCCATGGAGTACAGACAAGTACATACAGCAAGTCGGGCTGTGGAATCTACTACATTGGCAGGAGGGTATTGAGGGCTGGTCAATGGCCCTGTTGACGAGAGTGCTAAACGTTAGTCTCTACGCCTCAATGCTATGCAAGTCAAAGCTAACCTGTGTCTACAGTGGTCATATACAGAGGTACAGGCATACCTGGGGAAGATGAGAGAGGCTTTGAGGGACCGCACAATCCATGCGTACCATATTATGTAGGTTTTGTCTTTCATTTTGGCCGTCCGACTCCGGCTAAGGTGCACGGTCGATACTTGGTGTTTGGTGGCTGACAGTAATACAAAGAAACGTCGTATATGGACGGAAGCCACCGACATGAGGCGATACGAAGCGCACAGACACAGGCAGTTGAAGTCACCACTAAGAAGTGAAATCTGGTGGTATCACAGAAGAGAGTAAATAGAGTGAGATCGACACAAGTCACGACTCAACGAAGCATTTCGGTTGAGGGTATACTAATTGATTACGGGGTACATGTACTATATACCACAGGCCGGTCTTGAGCCCGTATCAAATGGCTGTTAAACAGCTCTCTTTATCTATTGTGGGTTAGGCACCCATCTCAAAGTTGGAGGATCCAACGAGGAAATACGTCGCTCAGCTTCGAGACTGCCATTTTATGGCAGACACTAGAGGCGACCCTGGGGTAGGCATTTATATTGCCTGCCTTATTTGTGTGGAGGATTCAACATACCATCACTTCTACCAGGTGTCGTATAATCTCTGCTCGAAATGTAAGAGAATCGGTAGGTAGGATGGTCTGTCATCACATAGTATGTCTGCCACAGGGCTAGCCATCTTCTTGTATTAATGCAAAACCCATTGACAGACCATATCCGAGTCTTTCGTAGTGGCATCCTCAGCTACATTCCCTGTGCAGAAAGCAAACGCTCCCATTGCGCCCATTCGTTCGGTTCCAAATCAAAAGACAGGATGCTTGAGAAATCATACGACTCAATAGGTTCGAGAGAGGCGCCATAGTTCCCGTCATGCCTCGGCGGCTGGGTTTTATCATTGCCAACCGAGCTTCCCATAGCTCCCTCGAGGTTTGTTACAGCATCTGGCTTCGATGAAGATCCAGCAGGTGTTCGACAGCGACGAAGCGCTTCAATATAATCTGGCGTCGGCGGTTCCGGCATCCCCTCCGCACTCCTCGCCGCGACGCAGTCGTCCCAAACCTGCAGTGTCCAGTTACCCAGCGCAGCGAACAGAGCTTCTGTGGCTTGGGAAAATATCAGGGGATAGTTTGCGAATGCTTCGCCTATCAGCTTCCACGCGCGATCGACATCCGGCCCTATCTTGCGGTTGCGCGCTTCGATGAGCACGTACAAGAGGGTATCCCATACATAACTCGAGCTGGTCTGGACCGAAAATTTGCGGAGATTTGGATCTCTGTGTATCAGATTGCCGTATTCTAGCAGTTTCATTCCATTGGTGAATATTATGTCTCGTGCCCTTTGAGGGACTTTGGCGCCGCAGTTGGCGAACTGGCGTGGGTTGTAGGCGTATAGGTTCATCTTGCATATTGCTGACCTAGCAACCACCGACGAGAAATAATGAAGAGGATTCGACGGATCAAAATACCGAAGATACTTTCTTTCCAAGAGGTCCTCGACCTCCTTAATAAGATTGTCCCTCTCGGCGGGTGTGACACTCGGGCCGGTGAGATTCTCCCACCCAACATCATACGAAAATTGCGATTTGACTTTGCGCAAGAAATCCACAATGTCATATCTTATTAAACAAAGCACAACGGATGTTATACCAGTGCGCTCTGGCGGTGGTTCGACCATGTCGGGCGTCAGGTCTTCATCTTCGACATTCAGAGGCTTCTTGGTATCACTGAGAAAAAGATCCATGGACGGCCTTGTGCCCGAGAAATCAGATGTGCGGCAATCTATGAAGACAATCATCCACCATAGACGCCTTCGAATTTCTGTGTCGAACGGGGAGAGGCCAAGGGATGTCCCGTCGCGGTGAAGACCCATGCGGCGGGCAAGTCGCACAGCCACCCCTGATAGGATGAACAGTGTATCACTTTGATAACATCCTTTCATGCCCATCTGCGCTAGTTAGCCAGATCATAGAATAAACTCTGAAGAGTGCGACATACGAGGAACATCATAAATGCTTGCAGAGTCACTATGCTAGTTGATTTGAGAAATCCCGCGTTCATCAAAGTCTGGCGAGCTGCGATTCTATATCGTGCAAAAATAATCGGTTTTTCCTCTCCAAAAATCGAGCGACATTCATCGTCATCTAAAGAGGAGATCGTAAGGAGATAGAATGTGAAAACGAGTGCTTCGACGCTTTTCGACACGTCATGGGGGCTCTTGACCACACTTGTGAGGGTGGTCCAAAATGTGGGGAGATGCAAAGGTTTTACCAAGGGATCGACTCTATCGACAAAAATATCGAAGAACCTTTGCAGCATATGGAAAGAAATGTGAAGGCTTGCGATATTGTCGATTTTTGAATAGGTGCCCAGCAAAAGGCCATTCTCGTCAGCTGAATCGACAAAGACGTCCGATATCCGAACAGTCATTTCGCCAACGCACTCAACGAACCCCTCTTCGTCGGGGTGATGAAACTACCAATCATAAGTGAAACGTCCTTTACAGTGTAAGATGGTGTCAAGCTCACCTCATCCCCTATGTTGGACCAAATTTCACTGCGAGAGTTCAGTAATGTGCATGACTTTAGGATACGAACAGACTCACTTATCAAAATACCTCGACGAGCCGTTCTTACTTACAAGCCTTGACTTGGTCTTGTCAAACGTAAAAGGTTCGCCAGGTCCCTTTTTATGAGACTTAGTTCCGTCGGCTTCATCCATCTCAACATCAGGCTCCGACGCCACGTCTGCATCTGACAAATTCTCGTCATCGGATAGCTCAAGCTTTGCTCCGTACGCTTTTAACATTTCCTCATATCGTTTTAATTTACTGTGGAGCCCCTCTTTGGGTGCTTTTGTCAACCTCCGCTTGCCGCGCACGGGAGCAATAAAGCTGCATTGCGTCGCCGCCTTTACACAGTGAGAACAAGGATTGCGCCGATCACACCTAACCTTGCGCTGTCGGCAGGTCAAGCAGGAGAATCTCTTTAGTTCTTCGCCCGGTTTAAGTTGTCCTTCTGAAGTCTGCGGCATTGCTGAATTTCATTAATTTCCGATGTTGTACAAAGGATCGTTGGTGACGGAGTTGTTCTGGATGATCGGTCTCGGGGCCCGGAGCAGGAAAATCATTTTTGAGCACCGAGAAGCGACGTAGATCTCACTTATGGGAGCGAGCTCTGTCGCCCTCGCCTTCAAAAATCGACCCCGACAACCCCGAGCGCCGCCGAAGATTTTACCTATATATAATCGTGCCACGAACGTGATATTAAAATGGCAATTAATTCTTCACTCTCCTTGACAAGTTTGCCTTGTGCTTCCAACAATGTCTCAAAACACCCCACGTGACGATGAAAAGACGATGGTGGACGACTCCCTACCAGAGGCAAAGAAGGAGGATATTATCGAATACCCAAGCATGCACAAGCGAATTCTTATTATGACAGCGCTTCTTTTGTCTATTTTTTTGGTCACTTTGGTAATTATTTTCCTTTTCTCCCAAAAATATATTTATATGTGGGCTGAATAGCTAACTATAGACATAGGACCAAAACATTATATCGACGGCAATCCCTCGAATCACCGATGAATTCCACTCTCTAGACGACATCGGGTGGTATGGCAGTGCATATTTGCTTACCACATGCAGCTTTCAGCTGCTCATGGGAAGAATATACAAATTTTACCCGGCTAAACCAGTCTTTCTCATCGGCATCATGCTCTTTGAGATTGGCTCGGCCATCTGTGGTGCGGCCCCGAACTCCAATGCATTTATTGTTGGCCGCGCTATTGCAGGAACGGGCACTTCAGGGATGTTTTCAGGCTTGATGGTGATCATGTTCTACACCATTCCCTTGCAGCATCGGCCAATATTCCAAGGGTTTTTCGGCGCCGTCTTTGCTCTAGGTTCTGTCATAGGTCCTCTAGTTGGAGGCACTTTCACAGACAAAGTCACATGGAGATGGTGCTTTTATATCAACTTGCCGATTGGCGCCGTGACAATCATTGTTGCCATCCTCATTCTGCACCTCCCTAACCAGAAGCTTGAGGAACAGGCGTCCGGCTGGCTTGCGCGGCTGAAACAGCTCGACCCTATCGGCAATCTTATATTCTTACCAGGGGTGGTTTGCCTGATACTGGCCCTTCAATGGGGTGGGGCACAGTACTCTTGGAAGAACTCTCGGATCATAGTCCTTCTCATTCTTTGCGGCATCCTCTGTCTCGCCTTTATCGGTGTCCAGATTTGGAAGAATGAGAGTGCGATGGTCCCCCCACGTCTCGTCAAGCAACGCAGCATTGGGGCCTCAATGTGGTTCAATTTTTTCAACGGCGCTGGCATGATGGTCACCATGTATTACTTACCTATATGGTTCCAAGCTATCAAAGGTGCTACGGCCCTCAACTCTGGAATTATGCTACTCCCAATGATACTCTCGACTGTTGTAGGCACTCTTTCCTCTGGGTACATGGTCGCCAAACTCGGTTACTATAATCCATTCCTCATTCTCAGCTCAATCATCACGACCATCGGGGCCGGTCTCTTCACGACGTTTACGCCAACTACAGGTCACGCCAAATGGATTGGCTACCAGGTCCTGTACGGCATCGGCCTCGGCTTTGGGGTTCAACAGCCAATGAACGTTGTGCAGACGGTTCTTGACAGATCAGACATCGCAACCGGAACAGCTATTGTCACGTTCGTGCGCTTTCTTGGCCCGGCTATATTCCTACCTGTCGCTCAAAACGTTTTCCTCGGCCAGCTTATCTCGAAACTGGCCAACATCCCAGGAATCAGTCCAAAAACGGTTCTGGATGGCGGCGCCACCGATATCAAGAATCTTGCTACGGGCGACGATCTAGACAGGCTTATTTCTGACTACAACGATTCCATAGTTAGTGTGTTCTATATCGTGGTTGCTACCTGTGGTGTTACCATCTTTGGAAGTCTTCTTGTGGAATGGCGCAGCCTCAAAGCCCGTGCAGCTGAGCAAGCCGGCGAGACGGCCAAAAAAGATGCCAGCACGACAGAGGAATCCGTTTAGGACGGTTTATTCACTTCCACGAAACTCGTCAGACCAGGAAATTGTATTATAGGGCATGCTTAACCAATATCACAAGTAATCAAAGAACCTTTCTCCGACGCGCAGATAGCTGATTTCGTCGTGTCAATCTATAGATGGTATTGAAATGAAATTAAAATGTACGAAGAAAATTATGGAACCCCACATATGTTGATTCATGTCAGTAATAATGAGCGAGCAAACTATGCCCTCGCTAAGTTAGTCGAACTGTCTTTCAGCATGTTTAGGTATGACTAATGCTGGCAATAAATGAGGTGGTACAAACAAAGCCAATGCCGATTCACACGTCTCCCTTCATTTCATCCACTACGTGGCACCACCATCAGATCACATCGTTATTACCTTCCATGTAATAGGTGGTTACGAATCGCAGAATCCATCGATTTCTCCAACCTTTGAAGTCCAACGCCTATCTCTACAACAGACAACCTATCTCCGTATCAATTACCCCACCTGCAAATCAAGTTGGAAGATATCGCAATTTTGAATAAGATTGGTGCTGGCGATGCAGGCACTGTATTTGAAGCTACAATAGCTTCTTTGAATGATGGGGAGAAGGTGGCTCTAAAGGTGGTATGTATACATATTTAGGATGGACAAGATTATTGCTGTTAACTTTTTGTAGTTCAAGCCATATTTGTGGCGATACCATTACACCTTTTCAGTTATTACTGGTCGTCCGCTTAGCCCTTTCGACCGTGAGCTTACTGCTCTGTCAGTCATTCATAATGACGAAGAGGCAAACCTCGACCTTCCTGTTATTGAATCATACGGCTGGTTCGAATTGTCCGCCAACTTTCACTACGGAAGGTGTAAACTCTCTGGAGAATTAAAGGCTAAAGTCATAGTAAAAAAGCTTGCACTCTCACCTCCATTTGACTTCGGCAAAGTAACTCCCCAGGACATGATCCGCCATCGTAACATACTCGATCGCTTAGAGATTTACGATACAGACATCCGCGCAGAGAACTTTTTAGCTGGCAAGCTTGCTGATCTCTCCGCCTCCTATGTCTTAACTGAGATTACTCGCTCTGATATTTACAACATTCAAGATCAGCGCCCACGGTTGAAACAAGCTGTCCTACGGTATCTGGGGCTGATATCATCTGTGAAGATCGAGCCACCCAAGGTCGCCGAGGACGCATGGAACCAACTACAAAATCAATGGGAGGAAACGGCAAGCACCGCTAATGAGGAAAAATAAACTTTAGCAGATAGATGCAATACAAGAGAAACCGGCACTACGTTGTGCTCACTGCTGCCTAACTTCTCCAACGACTTAATTTGAAATTATGCAGGTCGAGGCTTGGGTCTCGATAACCTATTTCAACTAGGTGACATTCATCTACGAAAAGTAAACCTACCGCATGGTACATAGAAGGACCTATTTTCCTCAGTTAATGTCGCGTTGATACGACGCACACTGCAGGGGGTTGCAGTATCAAGTGCAGCGCGGCGCTTAAGGCTGCGCTATGTGAGGCCAAGGCTGTGTGCCACATCATGTCCAACAAGACACCACCAACATCATACTTACAAGGGCCTCGGAGACTGCCTAAGGAGGTACATGCATGCATATTGCAAAATGAATGGGTGAGAGGAGCTTTTTGGCTACGTTAGAGAAATCGTTGTTTCGAGTGCAATGTGATACGTTAGTGGCGAACGGCGGTTATTTGACGCCGTTGTTTATGAGAATAGGGCTATGCCGCATTCCAAAGTTTATTAGGCTTATAGGCCGAGGTACCTCTTTCACTAGTTGATGGGACCAAGTTCTTGGATTGATTTCGGTCAAGTTTCCCGAATTGTGTCTGTCCCTCTACACTTAATTACTTTTTTTTACCAGCGGTGATTGCCTGTTCAAACCCTGCACCAATCAATTGACAATGTCTTTATCCATATTAGACCCAGCCGTCGACAGTCCTAGCAATGTTTTAAACCGCGCCTCCCGTGCTTGGTACCGGCCGATCGAACTTCCCCTTGAAGACAAGAGCCTACATCTATGCGTTCGCCATCGTCTCATGGACCTCAAGCGCTCCGACTTTGCCGCAAGGCCACAAGAGCAGGTTCTCCCACCCGATTGGCACTTTGGAAAGCTTTCGGAAGTCATCCGCCGCAGTGACTACTGTAACTTCTGCAAAATGATTGTCGACTCGGTCTCTACTACAGCACACGAACAAGAGATAGAGGTCCTTGGTTGCTGGATTCCAGACGTGACTTACACCGCGGAAGACGCCGAGACTGGCGTCAAAACTGAAATGACAACGCTTCGATTACGGATTTTGCCTGAGATGACTGTACAGGAGAAAGTCTTCAAGCCGTTCGATGTTATACCATTGGCGCGAGAAAACGAGGAAGGCATGTTCTTGGGTAGAAAAATGGAACCCAAGGGCCTCGACATACCTTTGATGAAGACATGGCTTAAGAAATGTGAAGATTGGCATACAATTGTATGCTGGAAAGAGGAAATCTCGCATTCACGACGAGAAGGGCCTGTGACAATCAAGTTCCCCTTTCGACCGTTTATGAGGCTGCTAGATCTCAAGGATAATTGTTTGGTCGAAACATCCGCGACGCCTGTGTTCGTAGCTTTAAGCTACGTTTGGGGCCGTGTTAAAGTGTTTAAGACGCTGGCGAAGACATTGCCGGACCTGATGCAGCCTGGGTCCCTTACAAAAAACTTTGATCTGTTCCCTGCTACTATCCAGGATGCAATTACATTGACACGCCAGTTGGACCATCGATACTTGTGGGTTGATTCAATTTGCATTCTCCAAGACGATGATTTAGACAAAGCTGCCCAGGTCCAGCATATGGACGCTATATTCACAAGAGCAAGCTTTGTCATTATTGCAGCTGGCGGTGGCGATGCCAATGCTGGACTCATAGGTCTTAATGGAGGTGCGAAGAATATTACGCAGCACACGGCCACGTACTCCGACGAATTGACTTTGCTCTCTCTCATTATGGGCCACTATGATGATCTTAATGCATCAAAATGGAGTAGCCGATGCTGGACATATCAAGAATACGTGCTCTCTCGGAGGAGTCTAGTCTTCACCCAGGATGACGTGTTCTTTCAATGCGGCCATGTGTACTGGAGTGAGGATATCAACAAGCTATGGCCCGATTTATATATTAGCGCCAGCGAGTTAACTATCGTACCCAGCCGTGAAGAAGAACCGCCGACAGTAACCAGTGAAATTACATATTCCCTCGGAGTACCTCACCATTGTTACTTCCGCTTGATCAACGAATATACTTTCAGGGACATGACCTACCCAAGAGACCGGTTAAGTGAGTTCCAAGGTATTCTGAACTTTTATAACATGAATTACGGGCCGATTTTTATTTGGGGAATGTGGTCAGAGGAAATGCTCGTCCACTCTCTCTTATGGCAGCCACAGCAAGAACTTACAAGGATCCCGGTCTATGAGAAAACGAACGCCCCGATATATCCTAGCTGGTCTTGGGCCGGGTGGAGTGGGGCAGTTAAATACTATGACCATCTCGACTGGAACGGCCTTCCTGCCTTGCACGATCCCTGGAAGCGAGCTTTGCAATCCGAGTATGGCGAGACCGTCGAAATCAAGAAAGATGGTACAAGCCCCGGTGGGAACCCAGTCCCAATGTATCACCTACAGCTCCATACCCGGATAGCAACCTTTAAACTCACATTGGATGATAGAGGTGGAACTTCGAAGCCAAAGTCATTATCAAAATCCCACGGCAACCACCCAATCCGATTCGGAATCATCACAGCACGCCCAGCAGACTTTGGCGCCGAGGAAGAATGGCTGGGGACCATTTTACTGCCATCATCCTATCAGCAAAAACTGTCGGATGAGCACGAGCTCGTTCTTCTTTCTAGCTCTTACTGTTTTGTGAGAGATGAGCTGTCTTTAGATGCCTCGAGTGCTCTAGAGTCTTACGCTGCTGTTAACGTTATGTTAATAACAAGGCAGGGCACCGCTGCATATGACGGCAAGCCGGTTGTGGTACGAGCCGGAGTTGGTAAGATGTTGAAGAAGGCTTGGGATATGACAGAAGTCTGTTGGGAGGATATGTTGGTTGCATGACGTGCTATGTTAGTTCGTAAGTTTAATGATTGACGTATAATACGACTGATGATATTCTAATATAACAAGAATATGAAATTATCACATCCATGAGCGTGTTTAAATTATTTGGTTGTGAATGCATACGTTGTATTAAATTATCTGCTCTAATGATAGCAGATATGAGAACTATAACCTCCCTCCTCAGACCTCTGAAATACGCTTGCCTAAGAATTAAATATCCAGGTCTCACTTTGTAGTTCTAATAGCTAAATTGTCGGTGTGGGGGGTGGCGATGTGAGTCCTGTCATTACGACATCATTCGGTGTAGGGCCCTCAGCTCGTTTTGGCCCATCCACTTTCTTCTGCATCTGCGTAAGCCACGCCGAGGGCCACGTAGTTTCAACCTAAAATTCCCGTTAACTGTATCCTAAGGCCCCCTATAAGAAAAACACTAGACTTACCTCGTCACACCATTTCACCAACCACTCCCTCAGCCTATCTTCATCTCCCACATCATTTGCCGGCCCCGGCTTCTCCCAAAACGCCGCCTCAAACCAACGTGGAAAAAAGCCTGAAAACTCCCAGTCGATAATAGCTTTAATCTTCAACGTCGCCGGGTCAACTATCACATTGTGCTGTCCGAGATCATTGTGGCAGAACACAAAATCCTCTTCCCCTTCTCCTAACTCCGCATCATCTTTTACCTTCCAAACACCCATCTTCTTCCAGCCCCTAAAAACGCGGTAATGCGGACAAATAAAAGTCGACCCGGGTATCCCCGGCGTCTTTGATCTCAGAGACTTGAAAATATCTAAATACTCGTCTAGCTCCTTCTTCACGACGCTTTTCTGCTCTGGATCTAAGTGGGTCATAGACACCCCGTCTACATATTTAGTCATAAGGTACACCGCGCCATCATCCTGAAATATGCCCTGTAGATTCGCTACCGGAATGCTCGTACTAGCTAAGTACTTGAGACACGCGGCTTCATTCTCAAGTCTATATCGCATAGTCGTACTTGGGACGACGAGATTGCCCGTCTTGGTATACATCCATTCTGAGCGGCGAAGTGTGCGTTTGATAAACGTCGTGTCGTTAATATTGAAGAAGTATTTACGGTCTGTGAGCGTAGCTTCATAGTCATAATTAGGCTTGGGAGGATTGCTGTCCATGGTTGCGAGGGGCTCTGAAGAGGTGAAGCGGGGAAATGAATGTGTGGAGTGAGGGATATATTGATACTGGACTTTGATGCAGTGTGGTTTATAAAAGTGGTGCCAAGGTTCGGTATTATTGGCTTAGATATGCAAGCCTCACTTTGAGGTTCGCTGTAACACAAAACTCTTGATTTGATTTCTATACAATATTTAGTCAACTCCAAAAGAAAATACAATGAGGGTAGATTTTTATGCGCGGGTGGGAGAAGCCTTGCGTAATAACCTATTGTGAAACCTGTGCCTGCACGGGATAAGAAGTGCCAGACAAATCCGCAATGTTTCCAGGCTAGACATATGCCCTCCAATGATGAATTTCGAATCAGACGTCTCATTTTTAGATAATCTAATATGTACGCAGCATCGAGTAATCTCAAGATGCTAAATCAACCCCACATGCCTCATTTCCACCTCACATCACGTCCCCAACTCCACCTGTTTCTTCTTCTCCGCTCCTTCCCTCATCGGCGCCGACGCGCCCTCCTCCTTCCCGGCTTGGAAGCTCTGCATAGGCCTCAAGCCCCACTTCGCAAAGATCTTGTTATCCTCCTCCCACCCGTTACACGCCGTCGTCAACATCTTCTCGCCCGTAAACACTGCGTTCGCTCCAGCCATGAAACACAGAACCTGCTGCTCCTCGCTCAGAATCGTACGGCCAGCCGCAAGGCGGATGATGGTCTTGGGCATGATCAGGCGCGCCGCGGCGATGGTGCGCAGCGTGACGTCGAAGGGGGACTGCTCGCGGTCGCCCAGCGGCGTGCCTTTGATTGGTACGAGGGTGTTGACTGGGAATGACTCCGGGTGAGTAGGCATCGTCGCGACCGTGAAGAGTAATCCGACGTGGTCCTTTGCCTCCTCACCTAGCCCTAGGATACCGCCAGTGCACACGCTCAGGCCGGCCTCGTTGGCATGCGCAATGGTTTGGAGCCTCTCATCGTATGTGCGTGTCGAGATAACGCTCGGGTAGAACTCGCGCGACGTATCGACGTTGTGGTTGTACGCCGTCAGCCCCGCTTCCTTGAGCTCCTTGGCCTGCGCCAGATCGATCATGCCGAGGGTGACACAGCTCTCCATTCCCAGGTCCTTGACGCCCTTGACCATTTCCTTGATGTTGCGCAGGTTTGTCTTGCGCCCGCGCATGTCCCTCCACGCAGCACCCATGCAGAAGCGTGTGCTGCCGTTCTCCTTGGCGACACGGGCAGCGGCGAGCACGGTCCCGACTTGGATCATTTTCGTGGCCTCGAGGCCAGTGTTGTGGCGCGAGGATTGCGCGCAGTAGGAGCAGTCCTCGCTGCAGCCGCCGGTCTTGATGTTGATGAGCGTGCACATCTGGATTTCGGCTGGGTCGTGGAATTTCTGGTGGACGGCGCCCTGGAGTGGGGGTCAGTAGTTGTTGTGCGATTTGGGGGGTTGCATGGGAGACATACAGCAGCGTGGGCAAGCTTCATGAGAGGGGTGTCATAGATCTCTTTGATCTCTTGCTTTGTCCAGTTGTGCCTTGGAGCCGTCGCCGTGAGCGCCTTTTCAAACGTGGAAGCTGGCTTCGACTCGGTGACTGGGCCGTCGACGACTGTGCCGTAAGCTCGCTGAGCAAGCCATTGTGGCTTCGCAGATGGGACCAGAGCTCTGCTGCTATGAGACAAGCTCAAAGGTATGCGGACACGAGGCATGGCGGGCGGCATTGTTGTTGTTGTTGTTGATGATGACTCTCATATTTGTTGAGGCGGGTCGTCAATGCTTATAATACAATAAGCACCCCGCCGTTCCTGGCCGAGGGTGGGGGGTCAGTAGTCAGTGTGGGCTCAGGGTATCGCCAACCGGGGAGCTCTTGTTGAGCCAATCGGGTAGCGCACGGCTAGTCGGCGGATATCGCAGGGACGGGTGGAAATCGGACATCTCAACTCAGCGAATGAATCTCGAGATTTATCGGAGTTGCACGTGCATTCAGCCAATCATTAGGCCTGTATTACCACAATGAAATAGCAATTTTGAATTTTGAATTTTGAATTTATACTTTTCTAAATCCACGCCTGGCGTTGAATTCGTTAATCTGCTCACTTCCTTGTCATACTCTCCTCCGAACCGTTGACCTTTAACTCACATGTTAAAGTTATGTTAGCTCTTCCCCACAATTAGATAGGAATCCAAAGTCTAGCTTCCTACGTATTGGTGTGGCCTTTTGTATTTCTTCTTGTACTCATGAAACGACGTCTTTGCTTGCCAGGAGCTAAAGTTCTGCATCCGACTTTTGCTCAACTTTCCCTTCCGCTGAAACATCCCTATCCACCCCCTATTCCAACACCCATACTCGAGAAGCTCAGGGCCTTACCAAATAAACAGCCTCGTACGTCGTTTAGAGGTTCAAATAACGGCGGCACCCGTCCCTGGGTCTGTGTCTTCGGCGGAACCCCCCATCGACGTCTGACTCGGAAATCGGTTTCCACGTTACCCGACGAATGCCCAGACGCGCATACACGCGCATAGTCCGCACATCATGAAACGGTCAAGCGATTTCGGCGACCGTCACGGGAGGCAGATGGTTGCGTCCTATGCCTCATTGGGTACCTACCGCCGATCTTTTAGACTAGTCCCAAACGCTGCGCCTCGCAGGGTGACATACCCTCCAGACTCGCCGATATGTGACCTTATAGGCCCGCCTTTCATGCTATTTGATGTCAAGGAGAATACGTGAGATTATAGTCGTGCCGCCCGCAAGGCCGAATAAGGGGGCCACACAGGGATAATAGCAGATACTGGTAAGTGGCTATAAATCCGCTTCTATCGATGGAGTAGTAATTAAATTAATTCATTTATATAATCGTTAGTACAATATACCGTGCCGATTGTGAAGCCCTAGACCCGACTCGACTGCCAAAGTGAGAATTTCTGGTCACTGGAGTACGCCTCAAGATTTCTCCGTAATTACTCGTTTATTAAGCAACGGGCCCAGTCATCATTATATTCCCGGACGGGTTCAGTTCGGTAGCGATATTGTTCTGGGCCGAGATTATGCAGGTCATGTCGATTCTGATCGTATCCCTCTTCTACCCACTGTTAGCTATTTGGATCATTCCAGCCATAGACAACACTTACCGTCATCATCAAGATCTAGATGCACCTCGTCAATGCATACATGAATCCAGAACCCTGTCCTCCGCCCTTCAACTCCTTGAGCATCCTCTAATGCCCGATCGGATACACGCTCAATTCTCCGCGGAGTGTTCCTCCAACACTTCAATCCCTCAATATCTGCCCGCTGCATTCTTGTCTCCTCCTTTCCTTGCTTCTCCATCAGAAAGAGGTCAATCTCTAGGTACCAAGCCCACTTCGAGCACGTTACGGTGACGTCTGTGGTAGGCGGCACAATCCTCTGTAGTAGCTCATCAATTGCAGGCAAAAGGTGGTCATGAAGTCTATGACTTAGGATTTTCTTGTCTTCATACGGATAAACTATTCCTAGCGAGTAGTCTTCTTCGTCGTATACCAGCTTTTGGAAAGAAATTCGCAAAATTCGCAGACATGGGAATATTGGCATAGCTGGAGGTCTTGGCCGAGAATTATTGCTGCCAGTGAACCCCAGCTGAAGTGGTAATATTTCCGACTTCCAAACCAGCTCAAGAGATGTGATGTCTTGTAGCCTCTGCCATGAAATAACATCCTGGATGCTCTGCATGAGGATCGGCGATGCGATATGGATGGTATTAGTTTTGTAGAGGATATCCACGCCTTCCAGGTAACTAAACCATATGCAATTAGTCGTTGCGCCAAACGGGATATAGACGGCCTGGCTTTATTTTATAAAAAAATGTCCATAGATCCCAAGGTCCACTCACGCCTGTTTGCAAGACAGCAGCCAACCCATAATACCAATCTGGCACTTTACTGGCCACTCCCCAGGCCATTCCTCACATGTTCCAGACCCATCAAGACAACGATCTGTGTGCGGATCAGTGAGGGACGCCCACGGAGAGAGGCGTCTCCTTCCAAGTGGCAACTGAGTTGCATTTGGTGGAAACCTGTGGCAGACACAGCTAAACCATCTCCATTCCTGCCTCTCCCCTGCAGTTGCTACCAAGGACTGGTATGTAGGTGTGCCTATGGAATAGTATTCAATCCTAGCATGAAGGCATCGATAATCAAGTTTCTTGTCGGCGAGTTTGAGTGGGTACCGAAACTTAAGGTCCATGTGGACTGTCTGTTCGCCAAAGGCCAGAATCAGAATTTGTCGGCGGATCTCGAACGGAATACGATGAAGTAAATAGTTTTTGTTCTTTCCAGCAATGTCCTGATCCTGTACCTGAGGCGAAACAACTGAAATAGTGTTATCGGAAGCCTGGAGGACAAGCTGCTGGAACTCATCTTCCATCCTTGTCCGAGCCGGAGGGTTATTGTTACGACATGACCACGGCCAGATCCAATTCAATAAGTTGGCAGCGATCGGGTGGCACTTCATGACTACTACAAATAGAAAAAAAAAAGCAGTGAATACGATAATGCCCTGGCTGTGGACGAGGTGAGTCTCCTTACAGTTTGACATTGTGGTTCTCAAGGCAACGGTGCACGGACGCACCGGTCCTTCTATCTTCCCGAAAGGGACATCCAGGGGTGCTGTAATTGTTGGACGCATGGCCCCCAAAGCAGCAATTAAATATACCCTCTACTTTCTTGTACAAACACCCCGGCATCATTTTCATTTAACTTTATTGATCTAAATTATAATAAGCTTAAGAGCTTATGTTATATAGTTGTACCTTTCTCCTTCAACAATTAAGCCACGCTCTTTTAATTCCTTCGTCTTTCTATTATATGCCGTATAAATCAAAATCTGAACACCTGCTAGCACCAGTCCAGCTACTGAGACACCAATCATAATCTCTAATCCACGAGAGTATAGCGGCAGGTCTTTTTCCTGAAAGAACTGCGTCCCATACATCAACCCCGATATGGCCGACATCACCCAGAGCCTATAAAATTCAATTAGCCTCCGCTTCGCGTATAATAACTCTGCTAACTGTCACCCATAATATAGAACGGGGTCAAGAACTTACGCGATACTGATACTCCTCTCCGCCGGATCATGGCAGTTCAGCTGCAACCAGGTATTCTGCACCGGGTGGTAGCCGACTGCAAATGCGTTCACGGCTGTCCACAGGCCCCAGCGGCTCCATTTGCCTACGTCGGCTGTGTCGCGCGTGCTACTATTAAAGTGGTGATATAGCAGGTTATGGCTATCATGACCACGAGGCCGCGCCGGTTCGTGTAATCACTGAGACGCGCGAAGAGGAAGACGATGGTAAGGGCGATAACGGGTCCAATGCAGGCAAGTGCGTTGGCAGCAGTACGGTCAAAACCTAGGGACCTAGAATAAGTTAGTAAATTATGGTGGCTCTTGCAACTAGAAAGAAGAATGAGAGCTGGCATACATCATAATTGTTGGCGTGTATGTTGTTAGCGAGCTCCATGTCGAGAACACAAGACTCGTTGATATAAGATGTGGCCAGCGGCGCCAGTGGGATAATGTCTTCCAGACTTTAGCCGGTGTGATATGTATATGCTGTGGTTCGTAAGACTTGTTTGGACTATCGGCTGCGATGCGTTGTTGGAGGAGCGCGCCGTCGGACTCCGAGATGCGCACAAGGCCCTCGAAGAAGAGCGGACGAGGGCGTTCGGGTGATCCGGGGAGCAGGAATCCGATGAGGAGACCAACGGCAATAGTGAAGATACCCTCAACTGTGCTTGGAGTCAGTACAATGTGTGGAGAGGCTGCATGGGTCCCTGGAGACAAACGTACGGAGAAAAATCCACTGCCAACCCGGTCGTCCATATCTACCTCCGAGCTTCAAAATGCCAGAGGCGAGCAGGGGACTCTTTGGCATTCCCTCCGAACATGCCAAAGAAAAATATTGCTACTCGCGTTGCCAATTCCTTATGTCGGTACCAGGTGGAGAGGGTGTATATGGCACCTGGGATGTATCCAGCCTCGGCCAACCCCAGGAAGCTCCTTATGATAAGAAACCCGGTTCTGTCGCGCACAAATATCTGTAGAGTCGCTATCAAACCAAATATAATAACTTGGATGCTGATATATATTCGGGGCCCAATCTAGAACTTGTTAGTATGTTGCTCTGTTTTTGGTCGGGCCTTGATAGGCTTGGGGCGTAACTTACACGTTGGAGGAGCATGTTGGAGGGTATTTCAAGGACTACAATCCCGAGGAACATCATCTGGTTCCCGAGATTGACGTCGGCTTGGGTGATTTTAATGTCATTTTTGAGGCCGGCTGTGAGCGCGCTGGCGAGATTCATACGGTCAAGCTGGAAGACGAATAAACCAAGAAAGAGCAGTGGGAGGACGGAGAGGTCAACTCTGTGGGGAGATTAGCTGAGCTTGCAGGATTCCCAATTTATTAATAATAGGAGGGACTAGGTAGAAGTCTGACCTCGATCGAGCCTGCAATGAAGCTGTTGTATCTACATCGTCGCTGGCAGCCTGTATCGAAGGCGGGGTGTTCAAAGACGCTGAAATGTACGAAGACTTCTCCAAATCCCGAATTGAAGCTGCTGTAGTGCTCGGAGGGTCTATGATTTCTGAAGACTTCAAGTCTCCAGAATCTAGAGTGGAGGGCATAATCACACGGGTTCAAGAGGCTCAAACAATAAGTTAGAGAGAAAGGAAAAGGACAAGAACAAGGACGTAGACACGGAAAAAAGGATATCTATCAAAATCTAGTATCTTGATCACACAATCCTACACCTGCCTACGTCTGTACACATGGCAAACAAGGATACCCTGCATCCCATGTTCCAACGAAGATAATGCGCCTATTAGGCTTTACCGAATAAACTCCCAGCCCACATGCGCCACATGTATATGGGGTCAATTAACGCGAAAGCAAATCCCGTTATTGTGCGGGCTGTACTTGGATGCGATAAGGAAAGTAAGTTCAAAATCACGCCTTACACCCACTCCATTGCGCACTCCTAGCCTCGCCCCACATCAAACAACGAGATTCCAAACGCCGAGGCCTTAGTGATGGCCTATAAGTTTTCTATCTTCTAAATAAACTTAACCCTGCATTTGGTGGTTTTGACGATTTTCGAACGATATTTCCTCCATTTTCACGCCTTTTAGTATTTTATATTCACATTTTTGTTGGGACCAAGACATTATGCCTGGCATCAAGAGGGTCGCTGTTATTGGCGCGGGCCCTGCCGGCGCCATCGCCGTGGACGCACTAGCTCAGGAACAGGCGTTTGACGTCATTCGTGTCTTTGAGCGTCGGGAGAAGGTCGGCGGATGTTGGTATGTAGGTCGCAGAGACTCAATGCACGCTCTATTTTTGGTTATAAATCTTTATAGATCTCATAAGGCCATACCATGCCAGAATAATATATTTGGAAATGCTAACATGCTTATTTCAGGGTCCAAGACCCCGCCCACCGGTCCCCTCAGCTCCCCGACTTAAAGACACTCGCCAGCCGAACGGCAGACAAACCACATGATATCCCTTCCTCTCTCCCAACATATGTCCCCCGCTCAACTCAGTACCGCCACGATGAAACATCCGTCTATCCGCTGCTCGAGACAAACATCGACTATCATACGATGGAATTCTCCCAGGAGCCCATCCCCGTGAAACAGACCTCACGGTCAATCCAAAGACACGGCCCCAGTACCCCTTTCCGCCACCACACAGTGGTTCAGCAGTATATCGAAGACCTGTTAGACAGAAACGGGTACAAGGATTTTGTGGAATGCGGAGTGACGGTGGAGAAGGTGGAGAAGGTCGATGGGATTTGGCAGCTGACGCTGAGAAAGGCGGGGACAGGGCGGGATTACTGGTGGGTGGAGGAGTTTGATGCGGTGGTGGTGGCGAGTGGACATTATACGGTTCCACATGTTCCCTATATCGAAGGGTTGGAGGAATTCGCTCTTGCATATCCGGGGTCGGTAGAGCACAGTAAGGGGTACAGAGGAGGCGAGAAATATCGACAAAAGGTACGTTTGACAAGACAACATCTGTCGAATCTGTTTTGTGTATGTGCATATACTAAAGCTGGCTTAGAATGTCGTTGTGATTGGCGCATCGGTCTCTGGGATGGATATTTCCCGTGACCTCATCGGAGTCGCCCAGCACCCGATAAATGCTGTCGTGCGAGGAAAATGGCATCCTTATTTCGGCAAGGCGGCGTTCGAACACACCGATATCCAGACGAGGCCAGCTATCAAGAGGATTGAAAGTGCGGAAGGGCGCAGAACCATCATTTTAGAAGACGGCTCGCGCATTGACAATGTCGACAATATTATCCTGGGCACGGGTTACTCATGGACGCTGCCATTCCTCCCCGACTTTCCAGTCCAAAATAATCGCCTGCCAGGTCTCTACCTCCATATCTTTCAGCGACAGGATCCCACTCTCGCATTCGTTGGCGCTGTGAGTTTTAGCCCTCAAAATCCATTCTCCCTGCACAGTCAAAAGAACAAACGACTAATGTCAGCCAAACTCCATAGATAGCTGCTGGTTTTACATTTAAAGCTTTTGAGTGGCAAGCTGTGCTTGCAGCCCGATATTTCGCCGGCCGCGTCCAGCTCCCGCCAGTTGCAGAGCAGGAGAAGTGGGAAACGGACCGTATCGCAAAAAAGGGTGACGGCGTCCCCTTCACCGCGCTGTATCCCAACTTCGAGGAGTATTTTGAGACTGTGAGGGAGCTTGCCGGCGAGCCTGCGCCGGGGCAGCCTGGAAGAAGACTTCCCAAGTTTGGGAACGACTGGAGGAAGTTGTTCGATGAGGGGCACCAGAGAAGGATTGAGGCGTGGAATAAGGAAAATGAGGCGCGATCAAGAACAGGAAATTCGGTAGCTGTGAAAGCTAGATTGTAATATACTGCCGGGCTATAGAAGTAATTATTGTCTGCAAAAGTCTCCTGGATAGTTCTTCCGCTATTGTTGCCTCCCATACACCAGGAAATCAACTAAGTTATTGAAGTGTCAAACGTACAACAGTCATTATCGAGTCCTGCTAAAGAGGGAATGCAATTCTCATAAGTTTACTCCAAAATGGAAGAAATAACACAATCGCCTGGTTCCACCAAGTCGTCTGGTGATTGCAGGGGTTGAGGTTGGAATAGTATGGAGGCGGGGTAGATAAGAATGAAATAGCGGGGTAGATGAGATTGGAATAGTGTGGAGGTGGGGGAGACAGAACGTAGGTGACCTGACACTACCCCACAACCTAAGCTGACCTACCCTGCTTCTAGCTCAATGGTACACGGCTTATGCAAAAATATGAGATATCAATGCGTGCACAGATTTTGATATGCTTATAGTCAAAGTACCGATTATTTTTCACAGCACAGCGGGCTTCACGTAGGGAGGGACGTTAAGACAGCTTGTCATGCCCTATTGTACGCCAGGCGTTGAAACCAGCTCTCGCCGTGATGCCTAAGGCAAAACCAGGCAGATCGCCACTAAGCTAAACACAACTAAGGCTGCCTTAGGATACATAGTCGGCTCTTTCTTCTGCCACTGAGCATTTTCAATAATGGATTCTTAGGGTCTTGATTGGAGGAGAATGACTCGATGAACTGCTCAATCTATAGCCAATGTCAGCATAGTCTTCCAATATTTGTGATAAGTAGCACATACGGTAGCACACCGTTCGCCTATGGCAAAATAGCTGGGATCCCGAGCATCGTTCTTCGCGTGGATCCGTCGGGCATATCTCCGATACACCTCACAAACGGTGAAAATATTCTGAGTCGACTCGAACATGATCTGGCAGGCATCGCCTTTAGTGATCTTGATATTCCTCTCTAGTACGTCCGGATTTCGGAACACAAGCTCCAATGTGGCAATGGCCATGGTTTGCGGGATGGCAACAAAGTTAAAGACGCTCTGCTCCAACATGCCTGCCATATAGAATAGCGATTCCTCGACGTGCTTCAGAGCGTCAAGAACCATTTCCGAAATGCAGTTGACGGCTTGCTCGCGATAGGTGGGGTTAAACATATCCTCCCAGTTATTGACATGCTTGCCCCAGATCTCCTTTGGATACCACCGCCTACCATCCTGCCAGTCCTCGTGAATATCACGGATAACATTAGTCTTTTGCAGAACCTTGCCCATGGAATCAGTCAAAGATAGTCGCTCAGCAAGTTTGGGGCTACCAAACCCCGATGATACAAATAACCGGGTTAGTCCCTCGCCGACAAAACCCGCAGCACAGTAACAGTAAATCTCGTACTCGTGCACAGTCTGAATGCCTTCCGTAAGCATCTTTGTGTTTTGCGCATAGTCAGCCATACCATTGGCCATCTTCTTGATAACGTCTTTGATCATCTCGTAGTAAGGCTTCTTGATCTTCTTTAGCTCCGCGATAACAACATCAAAGTTCTCTAGTAGCTCCCGATCATTCCCATTGCTCTCGTGGAACTGCCAACCATCTATCTCTATTATGTTGTGGAAATTGCGAAGTATAGAAACCTTTTTATCAAGAGGGATGGTCATGTCATCTTCAATTGTATCCGCGCCTCGAGTGACAAGGTAGAATAGGGCAATAGGGGCGAGAAGCTCGTGGTTAAGTTCTTGGATGACAACCGCGAAGCTGCGGCTAGTCATGGTGAGAAAGCGGAAGCATTCTTTGAGGGTTTCTGGCTCATTTGCCAGATCTCGCTTGCATACAGGGACATGCCGGAGCTTCCTGTCATATATGTTATCATGGATTATCCTGCCGTGTAAATATTAATACATACCACTGAATAATATACCATAGCTGGTTCACATGCGTAAGGTAGTAGAGGGCGCCCATTTTCAGTAGCCAACTTTAGGCGATATGAATGCAGAGCTAAAGGGAAGGTGAGAGCAAAGAGAATTAGGCAAGTAATAGAGACGAGGAACCTTAATGATTAAAGTGCAGCAGATATCGATGGGAGGGCCATAGCCCGTCTTTTATAAAATGGGAAATGATTTTATTTATTCGGCTATTTAAACTATCACACTATCGATCTATATAATATTTTGTAATTGGTAGTAAGAGTGATCTGCCGAGACAGAACAGCCTTACTGTACTTTACTATGATCGACACGATATCGGGCTGAGAGATGCGCCAGATGTTCCTCCCACAGCCTAATGATTTGCCGATCTTTCGACCGTGCAAGAATAGTATCTATCACCACATACGTGTTGTCGCCATACAGGGCAGGTTCCTTCATACCTTACCGAGGACGCTTAGACCAGAGATTTACCTGATTATAGGCTTTTAGCTTCACAAGTAATGTCAATCTTAAGCGCATCCCTGACGAAAAGGCGCAAATTCTCGAGCTGAATTGAGACTATAATCCTTGTAGCTAAATTCGAATGCACTTCTCGAGATGCGCCAGGTGATCACTCCTGTTATATCTATCTAACTCCATCCACTAATACCTAATAGAATATATGCCAATGTGGAATAGTGACAATCCCCCATCCTAGAACTTCTTCTGTTCTAAGACAAAGTGACAGGTGGTCCTTGCATATGATCATACTTACGGATTAGCTAAATCCTTTTTAGCCATTCCATTAACTAGCTTTATAGCCGAAGTCCAAGGGTCTGGAGTGACAGTACTAGAGTCTGTGCAATATTGCCAATATTCAATCTCTTTTAAGACATACAATCCACGTTGGGACCCTGATTCTGATAATCTATCAAGTCGGATCACCCACTAATGGTGTAGCTCGAACAATAGTTGCGTTTTCAACACCACGGGATATTCTACCTTGTCAATTTCTCTTCAAACAACCTACCCCTATCGTACACTCTGCTCTGTATCCACTATCCTACTTCACAAGTAAAACATTATACACAACTCCGTGGCGTTGATCCCTCTCAACGTTATCTTCCAGGAATCTTTTCAAATCATGTTGTTGAGCAGAGGAAAAAGCAACTCTCGAGCTGAATGTCTCAGACTAAAGAAATGGGGTCAATAAGAGTCTCAGCCGGCATAAAGAAGAACGGGAAAGAAGAGCCTGTCCTCCTGTGTATCTAGGCTGTGAAGGGCATGCGATGGAATTGACCAGTGTTTTCTATATGATATGTGATGATACGTAAACCCCCGCACTACGTACAATGTGGTTTCTACCAAGGATTCGGAATCTAGCGGCGTTCAGTTCGATCTAATATTCTTGTGGTGTGCGATTGCCGATTGGGTTCGGTTTGTGCACCGACACGGACCAACCAGCATCATTGGATTGGCAGGGCCAGGATGGAACCCGAGGATCAAAAGCTATAAATCACTTCAGGGGCCGGGGACGGCACGACTGGCCAAAAGAAGTCGGTGCATCAGAAATTTCTGGAAGGGTACCCTTCTGTAACGGTGCTGTGACGGATTTGTTGCCGTTTCTAGACTGAGGCTGAGACATAAGATATGTATGTCTCAGCCTCAGTTGTGAAGTGTGAGATAGGAGTATGAACGTGTTACTCGTTACACCGCCAGTTGCGAATCATCAGGCCTCGACGGAGTGTCTTGGTAATGCACTGAATTATAGGTATGCAACCTGTGCGTCTGGGAATGCAGATGTAGAGGCAGACCGACCTTAGGCCCTCACAGAATCTACGCCAGCTCACGAGTCACGACAATATTGATGCGGTTCATTGTTGCCTCCATAGTAAAATATTGAGAAAATCCTTGAAACTATACTGTATACATTCAATCCAGTGCATTCAAGCCGTATCTGAGGATGGATATCGAGCAGCGTCCAGTTGCTGAGAAACACTTTCTCAATACCACTGTACACAAAATCTCGTGGAGCGGATTGACTGTCGCCGTCAAGGATCGCAGGACCGGACAAACCAAAAATATTCTTGATAATGTAGAAGGTCTTGTAAATTCTGGTATGCATCGCCCTGATGTCCATATGCACGTACGAACTGACCCATCTTTAGGTGATTGCTGCGCCGTCATGGGGCCATCAGGTTGTGGCAAGACAACGCTCTTGAATGCTCTTGCTAGGCGGCCTATTAATGCTACTGTTGACGGCCGAGTCTGTATCGACAGCACACAACTACCAGATGCTGCGTTCCGTCATGTCACGTCATTTGTAGAGGACCATGATACCTTTATTGGGTCATTGACTGTTCGTGAAACACTGCAATTCGCC
>JPKE01001976.1:0-29475 GCA_000750995.1 Pseudogymnoascus sp. VKM F-4520 (FW-2644) | reverse complement strand
TGTGGTGGTGTAGTTTAGGTTTCTTGTCGTATTCTGAGGAAAAGTGCGCGACTTGGGTGTGCGCGACTTGGGGGTGGACCACGTTATCAGACTTATATAGTTACCAATTTGTCCATATATGATCCTGTCAACGATGCGGTCGTTTGCCTCACAGATCTATTTCTCTGTGATAACTGAAAAAATAATAACAGACGCAAATAAGGCTAATAGGCTAGCTACAATACAACTAGGAAAGCGAAATCAATATTGTTTTGTCTTTAAATGCACTATTTACAATATTACAGAAATATTTAGAGAATGCGTCGATTAATTAATATTTCCATTACTAAGTTACTCAATAAATATTTAATATACAGTTCGATTTGAGGATAAGTGTAATCGAATGGCGTTGTCCATGTTTGGGTTTAAGTACATAAGAGCATCGTGTCGTGAAGCAAGTCCACAGGATTAGGGAATTCAAAAGGAAATTCTGCCTGGGTAAGAAAGTCCTGCATAGGTTGCTCAAGTAAAGCCATCTCAGTCGTTAAAGGGCTCATCGTAGTATTAAAGGCACTGTAGGTACTTATACCTGGCTCTGCCTCGGACGTACTTGGTGCATCGGTGACAGCTGAGCGGGACTCGTTAGCGGCACTTCTCACTTGATCCAGATGCCCACAAAACTCGGTCGCTGATAGATTTCCGCTGTTAGCCATAGACTGCAGAAGTTGAGCCGCAGAGTCTAAACGGTCTTTATCCTTGCCATCGGCATCAGAAATACTAGAGATCGCAAGTATTACGGCCGAGGAAAAAAGGTACTGGGCGTCAAAGTATCCAAAGGTTGACAGTGCTCCCTCTATCCATAATTGTGTTAGAAGCTCGTTTGAATGTCGTGCCGTGTGAAGGCAGGCATCAGCAAGAGTTGACGTAACTGGTGTCATATCGTTCGTTGGAGAGCTACCATCGCGAGACTTTGTAAATACGTGGAGTAAGACCGGACGGGTCACAAGTATGACGCACTAAAACGAGTAAAGGTTAGAGTTATAATAGCTAATGAATAGGTTCAGCCACACCTGGTTAAATGAGAGATGCAGAGACACAACATGTCTTGGGGTACAGCCACCAGCTTTGGCAAGTCTAATGGTGTCTGGTAGGTCCGCCATCCATGCATTAAGGTCACCCAAGACCTTTTGGACGCTCTGTATAAATGGCGGCGGGTGACCTCTACAATATACTGTCGTGATAATATTGCCAGCGATCTTTGCGAGCTTAATGCTAGCGATGATATAGTCGGGATCCGGAAACTCTGCTCGTTCTTCATTGGTTAGGCCCGAGAAAGAAGGCAAATCAACTGTGATGTCCCTATCTGGAATCATTAAAGGATGGCCCAATTTTGACCCCCACATCCTGTCGCAAATGTAAATTGTCCACCAAATACGAACACGATGCTGCCTAGCCACAGGGTCCATCACTATTGTTCGTGGAAAATTGTGGTGCAAACCAAGCGTCAGACTTAAACGGAGAGCTGATCCGATCCACAAATAAGCAGAGTTTCTCCTATTTAGGTTATGTGAGAAGAATGACTATATGGTCAGCGAAGGATCTTTGAAATTGATACGAAACTTGCAAAACATACAAGGAGTATCAAAATCTCTATATGCTCCAAGGTTGCTCTTTCTGGAAGAATCGGGAGCAGACTACACGAGTGCATAAAGTACGACACTCCAGGAAAGTTGCCCTGTGACGGTACCACTGCCCTGCTAGAGTAAACTTCCCCAAGCGCAAAAAGAGCAAAGAACTTGCAGGTAGCAAGTGCACCTGGAGGTCCTGAATCTTGGTATAATTGGTCTAGGCTGGCTAGGGTTGGCTTTGTTAAAACGACATGGAATGCTCGGTTGATATTAATCAAAGCAACCTTGAGAAGTAATTGGGCCTGAGTTCTGCCAGGCCAAGACACTGGCGAATGCAAGGCAGAGAATAAATTCTCATCTTGAGTGTAATGGATTCTTGGAATATGAGGAGCTGATCCTTGGAATTCGGCAAGAGCCTGGCGGAATCGGGTGGCAAATGCTGTACAGGCTGCCTCGCCGATATATACTGGAGGGTTGGCGACATCATACGGTACAAACCAGGCCCGGTCCTGCACGAGGGGGTTGCTTAAGTTCTCTTCAGGGTTGGAAGACTCTTCTCGGGGATGAGGGACATCTGTTACCCCTGTAGTAGGAGACGTAGATCCTACTCCCGTACTTCGCTTCAGCCGCTCATTCTCGGCAAGGACTTGCTGCAGATATCTATTGTACGAAGTTTATCAGCATTACTTATATTAATGGTGTAAACTTGTTTTATTGTTTACCTTTCAGCAACCTTAACCTTGCGATTTCTCGAAACGTATGTACAATGCTCGTGGCGTGACGAAACGCATCCATCACATGGAGTCCCACCAGAACATTTGATCTTACGTGAGTGACATCGACGGCACCTTCAGCGAGGTTAGAAATATGCTAGCGAGTTGTATCTAGTATTTTGCTTACGCTGTAGTCTTCTTCCTTGCGGCTGTTCTATTGGTAACTCCGTTTAGGGAGTCGTCATCAGCCATGGTTCCTCGGTTGGTACAGCTTGAGTCTGGACTCTGATACTGCTCGTCCATGCTGTGTCAATCATTACAATCGGCTGTAGGCCGTCGGTGTCGCTGGAAGGTTGCCGGAACTATGGGCATGTGAAGAAGTCTGGGGTTAAAGAAATGTGAGGATGAGGCAAACCGTGCTCCATCGCCGCCTACAGTTCGTGGCGAATTGTTCTGGATGCCGCTCTTGAAATGTGGGTCCGCGGCGTTTTAAATCAGTTTGCCGCCTTCAAAGTGGAATGATAGGTTGGTGCCCGTTTAGCATATATATATTGTGGGTCCGCGGCATTTTCAATCATTTCGCCGCCTTCAAAGCGGAACAACAGGTTGATGCCCGTTCAGCATATTATCAGTGTATTATATAGTGTATATGTACTGTACGATGTTGTTCATCATTAAAACAGACCGATCTTGCCTAATTATCTAATTATTCTTCCCACTATGACTTCGCACTTTGCTACTGTCCCGGTAGTAAACGAGGATGCTGCCTTTGGCATTATAAGGCTCGCAAGAGCCGATCTAGATCCAAAGGCGACGAGTTTAAATGCTGGTCTTTATCGGGATGAGAAGGGAAATCCGTGGATCTTACCGGTCGTTCAGGAGGTGCGCGGATATTATCCAACAACCTTCAATTGACCAAATTATACGGAGACTAATTGATCAACTAGGCCAAAAATCGATTACATGAAGATTCAACTGCCAATCATGAGTACTTGCCAATTCGTGGAAACTCCAAGCTATTAGAAGGGGCAAGAAAACTGGTGTTTGGCGCCGTGGGGGCTCTGAACCCAGCAATCGCATCGATTCAGACTATTGCCGGCACAGGTGCAAATCACATTGGCGCTCGGGTTTTGGCAGATACACTCAAGCCGAAAAGCGTCTGGTTTCCAAACCCTACGTGGTCTAATCATCCGTTAATCTGGGAGAAAGTAGACAGGAACATCAAACAGAGATCGTATCCTTATTACAGCCCGACCGACAACGGCTTTGATTTTGACGGCATGGTCAAACGCTTAGAGCTGGAATCGAACCCTGGAGACGTTCTCATATTACATGCATGTGCGCACAACCCCACAGGACTTGACCCCTCGAGGGATCAATGGAAGTCGATTGCCGATCTATGTATACGTCTCAATCTCTTTCCTCTCTTTGATTCTGCATAGTAAGTATACCAAACCCGAAATTTCTTGCACAAATGCTCACCTCTCACAGCCAAGGGTTCGCTTCTGGCGATTTGGAACAAGATGGCTGGGCAATGAAACACTTTGCGAGTAAGGAAGGCCTTGAGATGGGCATTGCGCAATCTTTCTCGAAGAATTTTGGCTTATATGCAGAGCGTGTCGGTGCTTTGCACCTTAAGACGACGTCGCCAAAGGCGGCTCATAATGTTGCGAATTTACTGGAGCAATTGACACGAAGTGAACTCACAAGTCCTCCGGCATACGGGTCGAGAATCGTTGCAATGGTTCTCAACGATGAAGAGCTTTTTGCAAAGTGGGAGCTTGACTTGAAGACAATGAGTTCTAGGATTGCACAAATGCGTCAGGCACTCTATGACGAGCTTATAAGATTGAATACACCTGGGAAGTGGGAGCACATCCTAACTCAGGTATGTTTGAATACCATGCTCCTTTCTTCTAAAGTACACGCTAAAAGGTAAATATTCAGATAGGAATGTTTTCATATGTTGGCATAACGGAAAAGCAGGCGATAATGCTGAGAGAGGAGTATCATATTTACCTTCTCAACACAGGCAGAGTCGCAATAACAGGCTGTGAGTGGATATTCCACCTCCACTTCTAGCTTTAATATTTTGCTGATGGAAATAGTAACGAGAGAGAATGTTGGGTATGTTGCAAGTAGCATTGACGCAGTAGTGCGCAAGACGGCAGTATGAACTCGCACGGGTACCTTCCGAGAAGCTCGTGGTATCAGCTTATATATGGCTTCATTTCTTTAAATAGAAGATTAACAGGAAGTAACTTTCTATGTTTGATGAGATATTGTAAACAGAAAACAATTGAACATATTTAAGCTCATGACAACGTAAATCGCATCTGTTGACATAAGCCTCGTTGGATCCATAGTTCGTAAATTTGTTTAGTAGACCTCGATATATACAACACCAGCTATTTCTGATTATTATTTATCTCCTGTCATATATCGCCCTGTTCCTTGTTGCGTTCTAACCATCCCTTTCACCAGAGAACCCTTTCTAGGAGATTTGACATTATGACTTCCCCTCAAAGCAGCTCGCTGCGTTTAATAAAGTTGGCAATCCTTCTCCAAAATTCTACCGGGTTCGAATACATCGGAAAATGCCCACTCTGTGGAATTTCAGCCAGTTCAACCCCGTTGGCATTTAGATTCCCCAGATATGTCAACGATGCGTTCTGCTCTCCATACATAAACATGCTCGGGCAGGGCAGCGAGAGGAACTTTGACATCAAATCTCCATGATCAGACAAGTTCACCATCGACTCGAAAATACCGCGCACGGCACCTACACGCACTTTAGAACGGAGGCTGGAGGCGTATAGGGCGCTCGCGTAGGAAGGGGCGCGGCGGGTGCGTTCAATAAATGCGACCAAGAAGCTCTCGGGGTCGTCGGATGGATGTGTGAAGATCTGCCGACTCAGAAAGCAGTCTTCTGGGATGACGTTGCCTTTAATGTTGGCAAAGCTGAGAACTTGCTCTTGCGCCTGATGGGCGAGAATCAATGCTACCAAACCCCCCATGGAATGCCCGACAAGGTGGAAGCGTTGGATACCCAAGTGTCGCAGGATAGCTCGGGCAGTGTCGACCAGGAACGGGATCGATATATGGGATAGGTCATTGCATAACGTCTCACCGCATCCTGGCATGTCGTATGCAACGAATGAGCGTCCGGTGAAGGCAGTGTGTTGTGCGATGTCTAGATAGTCTTCCTTGGTCGAGCCGAAGCCGTGGAAAAAGACGACTGGAGCGAGTGCACCGCTATCACGCCGGACTGTAGATACTCGCATATCCACGCCGTTGACAGACAATTCTAGCTGCTCATAAGTGAGATCCATTCTGTCTTCGTGGGAGATAAGTCTGAGGGTATGTATTATAGCTCGATACCCGGGTGCATAGAACTGAGTCTCCGATGGTAAGATTAGGTTGGATTCAATAGTACGTCTCTGATAAAAGTTGGCAATTACATGATCCCTCTAAATGTAATTGGTTTTTATATACTTTTATATATCAGTTTCGAATTGGCTGTTGACTTTTTCGGCAGGACGTTTTGTTTGCCAAGTCTATCGTCGGCGATATTGACGATCCCGCCGAACTTCTCCACAGGTACGAGATTTTCACCAACAGGAATATCTTTCACAGGAAACTACACCAATCGATAGCTGCAAGAGGCAAATCGGTTTTCAGGCGGCATGTCAGCTAGTAACTTTCGGTAGTGTTCGGCCCCTGGGTCAAAATGCCGTCGGTGCCATTTCCTCTTTGCCGAAAAGAAGCACCTCTCCACTAAAAGAAATTAGGATGGCCTCGCATTTTTATATTCAAATTATTTTTAGACTTCTGTAGAAAAGGAGATTTTTGTTTCGCATATCAGGCAGGCATACATGCATTGTGCTTAAGTCAAGGTCTTTTTTGGCGGCTGTCTTTCACGGTTTCGAAGGCACGCACGCAATGGAAGGACAAAACTCGTCCTCGGAGATTGAGACAGATTCCAAACTGCGGACTGGTTCTGGATGTCAATTCCCACCAGGCTCGGTCCGTACAACCTCAGATAAGTCTGCTGGGTCCCCCTCACGCCAAGTCCATACAGTCACATACTCCGATTTCTCTCCTTGGCGGAAACATACCATTCTATTCATTGTCAGTTGGATGACTCTCGCCGCAACCTTTTCGAGCACCTCCCTCCTCCCTGCCATCCCCGAGATTGCTTTGGAGTTCTCCACGACGACGGAAATTATCAATATTAGCAATGCCGGTGTTATAGTTGCCATGGGGAGCTCGTCTTTGATCTGGGGGCCGATCAGCGAGATAATTGGACGCAGGCATGCCTATAACGCAGCCATATTTGTTTTATGCATCTGCTCGGTGGGGGCAGCTATCGCTCCAGATTTCCGGACGTTTACGTCTTTGAGAGTGCTCGGCGGATTCACAGGCACTTTTTTTATGATTGCTGGGCAGACTATAATTGCTGATATATTTGAGCCAGTAAGATCTTCTTCCTCTTCGGAATTTTATATTGCGCACCAACTATGGGGATATTTATTAACGCTTGGTCTTTCTACCAGAAAGTCCGCGGTACAGCTGTTGGCTTTTTTATGGCTGGGTCAGTTAGCGGGCCAGCAATAGGTGTGCAAAACTAAGATTGAGGAAAGAGAATTTTAGACTAACATTAGAACTATAGGACCATGCGTCGGTGGTGTCATAGTGACCTTCACCAATTGGCGAGTAATATATTGGGTTCAAGTCGGCATGGTTGGTTTCGGCCTTGCACTCTCTCTCCTCTTCGTTCCGGATATCAAAAAAACGAACGAAAACGGGCAAGACGAAGTGAGTATCGTTGAAAAAGATAATAAAGTATCATTGTCGGCGTTCGAAATACTTGCAAAGTTCAATCCAAGCGGAATACTCAGACAGTTCATGTACACCAACATCCTTTTTGCTGTGGGTCTACTCCATTTAAAAACTATCACAATGCCTCTTTTCTTACAAATACCCGTCATAGGATTTGACTTGTGGCTTTCTGGCCTTTTATCAATACGCCCTTCTTACCTCAGTCCGCTCTATAATCAATCCACGCTTTCACCTCACAACACCTCTTATTAGCGGTTTATTCTATCTTGCCCCAGGGGCTGGATTCCTAGTCGGCAGTATAGTAGGCGGCAGACTGTCTGACCAAACAGTCAAGAGATATATAATGAAAAGAAACGGGATACGGCTTCCGAGGGACAGGCTCAACAGCGGGTTGTGGACCTTGTTCTTTGTGCTTCCCGCCGCTACACTAATCTATGGTTGGACTCTGGAAAAAGGGGTAGGAGGAATGGCCGTGCCGATTATTAGTGCCTTTTGGGGCGGAGCAGGTCTAATGGGCTCATTTAATGCGTTGAACACTTATACAGCAGGTAAGTTCGCCTTGGCATATCTGTTCGTCATTTTTTCCAATGCTAATTAGATGATGGATGAAGAAGTGCTTCCAAGAAGTAGGATAGAAGTCATCGGTGGCAAATACATTATCCAGTATTTGTTTGCAGCGGGAAGCAGTGCTGCCGTTGTGCCATTGATAAGCTGTATTGGTGTTGGGCTGACGTTTACCATATGTAAGACCTTTCCGGAACCTCTGGGTCATATAGATACTAATCATCTAATCCCTATATAGGCGTGGTATTTAGCCTGTTGGGCGGTGTATTGGTATTGATAGTAGCGAAGCGTAACTCAAATATCCAGAAAGAGTTGGTATGACCGTGAGAGGTTTGGTCGTTAATTACGGATATTTAGAGAAGGCGCGCCACACCGTTCAGGCGGTAAAAGGCCCCAATTCCGCACCATGCCTATTAACACTATTGAGAACATAGACGGGGGGCGACCCATCTTTGCGAAAATGAGGCATGGCAGGGCGGGGCAGGAATTCGCCATGTTCACAAGCCGGCAACGAACTCCCAACACAACAAAACGAGGAAGACCAGTTGCCGTGGACTGATATTGTAGAGTACTTCCGGGAGAGAAGCAAAGGGATGTTGCAAGTGCACTATTGTACGAAGTTGAAGCGCCGCTTGGAGACATCTAAGAGATCCAAGAAGCGCAAGATAGTGCAGTGAAGGGCAGGGCTTATTCATCGGCCAGGTATATAGTACTCGCCCTCTTATCTAATACTGCGTTAAATATTCTATATCGCTCTAATTGCTTCTTGAAAGTGCTTTAGTTTCCTGCATCCCCTTTAGAAAGGTGGTAATGGCCCCAATTCCAATCTTTGCAATCTTATCTCCATCCCCGGTATCCGGATCAAACGAGCAAGTAGTCAGGATACATACCAGAGTAGCCTTCTTTGGAACAAGACCCAACCAGACAACCAGCTCTTCTTCATGCATGCCTCACGGACTTGGAGTGTTAAAATGCCTACAGAGCTGAAGCAGTTTAAATGATCCACGACAAAGGATAATCATTATCCATCTCCAGATCCCAAATAGTTGTAGCACATGACATAGCCAACAAATGATAGATATAACGTGCTTTATTAGTAGGTGGCGCATATTAGTAAATGGTGCACTTCCCCTTTGAAATGCTATTCTATCTAAACACATACAGCATACTCCCTATATGTGCATTCCTCTCCTCAAATACAAACCACACGTGACTCCACCTTACCTCGGACAAAGACGGGGTCACGTGTGGTTTAATTTGTATTTGAAGAAGCTATGTGGTTTTCAATCTATCCCTCTGGATAATATGCTGACTCCAGGGCCCCATTTGGCACGGACACAGACTTTATAAATCGTCACAGACCGTCGATGCCTGTCGTTGCTAATCGTTGCTAATCGTTTATCCACTGAGACTGATAGCCCATAGCCATTCTGTCCACAGTCTCCTTCCGCCTTCGTCTTCCCGTCTTTCCGACCTCATAGGCCAAATTCGCTCACACTCCAGCTGTTTATACTTACAGTATACATACGTATCATACTGTCTATACACATAAATACACAGTACCTGCTAAGTACACCCAAACAGGATCTCCCTGCATGAGCCTATTGTTTGACAATCCCCCCTAGCTCCCCTCTCGCCCACACCAACCCGCATCCAGCCTAGTGCCTGATCTCTCTCCATGCTCTCTCCATGCTCTCGCCCTTCTAGCCCATCCACACCTTCCACCTCTTTTCCATCCCTGCAAACACGTTTTCCACTTCTCACGCGCAGCTCCACCAATCAGCGAATTCACCAGCCATGAAGCGAGCGCACGGAACCCATTGCGCGTCTTTGGCCCTTCTAGCGCGCTGGATGAGGGATAGCGGGGGGAGGGGGGCTTGTTTAGCCAGGGGAAGCGAGCAGGGGACGGGTGGGTGATATCCGTTCGGTACGGGGGGATTTTGTTGGCGGTGCTGGTGAGGAGAGTTGCTGTACGACACTGGCGGCGTGCGATTACCCACAACTCCGCATAAAGCAGGTGGGCAGCGTGGTGTGGCAGGCGTGGCCAGAGAGCCTATGCGTGGCACAAAGTGGGTGCAGGGAACAGAAGCAGGGACGGGACATGGTCAGGACAGGGTCTGGACACGAACGAGAGAGGATGGTGCGGGGGGGATGGGAAGGATGGGTGGGTTTTAGTGGTTTTCTCAACGTTCATCTTCTTGCTCCCTCCCACTGTTGCTTCTGTTGCTCACCTTTCGTCCACATCTCTGTTCAGGACGGAGAATAGCAAGACAGCAGCGCAGTGCAGGAATATACAGACAGTCACTCTCTACCTCTAGTCGTTATATTCGTTCTGTCGCCAGCAAGTCGTTGAGCTCTCTTTCTACTCTCCTCGCCCTACTCTCCCTACCACTCCACTCACCCACCACCTCTCCCAACAATGGGCCTCATCAACCGCATCCAAGCCAAGCTCGAGCTCTTCCGCCTCGAGCAGCGCTACACCAACCGCAAGAACCGCCGCACAGCGTTCAGCTCTGACGCCGTCTACGTCGACGGCGAGTACGTCTACGCCTCCTCCAACAACACCGGCTCCAGCAGCCGCAGCGACCAGAGCCTAGGCAGCTCCACCAGTCGCTCCACCACCGCCAGCACCGCCTTCGATAACAGCAGCGCTATCGCGAAGGCGGCGAAGCGACGATCGATGATGGTGTTCTCCGGCGGGAGCAACGCGGATATAGAGACGAGGGTTGAAGGGGCGGCAGGGAACGACGCGCAGCTAGGGGCGCCGCAGAGGAGGTGGAGCAGGAATTGGGGGAAGGGGAGGAGGGACGACGAGAAGAGGAGGAGTATGGCTGTTGTGCGGGAGGCGAGATGGGAGGATGGACAGTGAGTGGGAGTGTATGTTAAGGTTGGGGAGGATGATTCTGTTACGACTTATGAAGGGGAGATATATCACGATTTTTGTATGGTACGGAGCGAGGGCCTGGACGCCTCGTGTTGGACGCCTCTTGTCCGTTTCTTTTGTATTTCTTAGGGTTTGAGGGAATTTATGGGGACACCGCCGGCTGGTAGAGCTGGGTGAGAGGAGAGGAGTAACAATACAAAAGCAGTTACTCTGTAGCCGTGTCTTGTCACGAGCGTGAATGTACGGCGCTGGAAATCATTTGGCATTGTTCATATAAGAAGCATTTGAATGTCATCAGTCGTTAACCCAAACCATACTACCGATATGGATATCGAGGCAGTTCCCCACTCCCATCTACGCATCGGCCGGCTTGACCGCATACACCTCGAAGGAGCCTACATACACGTCAACAAAATGATACACACATCAGGGATCATAGAGCCACTCACCAACCCACTCATTGAAGTCGATGTTGGCGACATCATCCTTCTCCGTGATCGGGATCCTCGTACCACAGCACGATGATGACCCCTCCGCAGGCGCGCCACATCCCTTCTCCTCCGAATCGGCCCTCTCTTTGTAGATATTTAGGTCACTCTTCTTATCCACAATCAACACATCTACACTCTGTCAGCACTGCTCATCACAGCATCCTCCCCCTCACAACCACAAAAAGAAAACGGAAACGGCAACGGAAAAAAGAGAACCAGCACTCGACATACCCTGAAACCCAACCCCTCTCAACCACCCCTCATACTCCCCCACCAAACTCGCACCACTAATACACCCCACATACAACCCCAAATGCCCCTTCAACTCCGGTGACAACTCCTTCCGCGCCAGAATATCACTCACCGCCACCCTTCCACCGGGTCTCAAAAGTCTCCAGATCTCAGAGAAGACCAGCGCCTTGTCAGCGCCGGGGACGAGGTTGATCACGCAGTTGCTGATGATGCAGTCGGCCTCGCCTGAAGGGAGGGTGGTCGCGGTGATGGGCGCTTTGACGAAGACGACGTTGGTGAGGGCGGATTTGGAGAGGTTCTTGGCGGCGAGGGCGAGCATGTCCTGGGGGGGTTAGTTTAGCGATGGGTAGGGAGAGGCGGGGCGGGGAGGAGGGGGTGGTAGGAAGGAGCTTACGTCGCTGATGTCAACGCCGATGGATTTACCGGTTGGGCCGACTTTGCGGGCGGCTTGGAAGACGTCGAAGCCGCCGCCGCTGCCGAGATCGACGACGGTTTCGCCCTGGGGGTGTCAGCTTCGATATTCTTACGTTGGGGTCGTTTGCTGGCAATGCATTGCTGAGACTATGAAACGGAAGAGAGGAAGGCGAGAAGGGAGGAGGGGGGATAAAGATTGTGATATTGAGGAAGATAGTGGGCTAAAATGCAACTGAGACTGAGACTTACCTCTTTCAACCCAGCAATAGCAAGCGGGTTGCCACAGCTGACGCCCAGGTTGGCGCCATCAGGGATGCTGCTGAGGTCGGCGGGGTTGTAGCCGAAGGAGAGGGCGACTTTTCGGATGTGCTCTTCGTTGGCAGCAGTGTCCTCGCGGGCGAGGGAGGAGTAGTGGTCATTGACTTTGGCGTAGAGGTCGGACATGGTGGCGTCTGGGATGGGTGTTGCGTTGAGTTTAAAGTGTGTTTGGCCGAAGTGAGGTATGCGATTTATGACAGGAGGTTATTTTAAATATAGTTGTACTATTCAGTGATGATGGGTCGTATACACAGTCGTAAAGTTCTCATATTCTTATATCTGATAATAGTGGCGAGCCGGCGACATTTCCAGTGACATCCCCGCCATCGCTGATTGGCTTGTCCAATGTACAAGCGTGGTACAACCAATAGACCCATATTTGTGTAGAGTTAAATGTATAGCATAGTACCGCATTATTAGTCACGTGCTCAATGACAAACGCATTCATTCAGATGATGCTGGCTTTTAAGCTGAGTGGATTGGAAATAGCGTTAATATTCGATGTGATATTAGTAATAGATGAAGGAAATAAGTGCTCTAGTTGCCGCAATATTGTATATCACGTGATGTATGACAACACACCGCCAAAGTCAGAAAAGGCCTAATGTTGGCTTCACTTAGTCTCCATATTCTTACTAAGATAAGCTCACCGAAGGATTCGAAGTCGCGAAGACGTTTTTAAAATTTGTAGATCTGAACTTAAATCGTCGTCATGGACGTGGCTGTGCTGACGGTCAGACGAACTGTCATCCATTGTCCAATGTCGGACCCACAACCTTAACTCAGGCGGCGGCACTCATCCATGAATGAAGCAGGTCAGAAAGTTTTGTTAGACCTAGAATAGACAGGGTCAATGCACTTCAAAAGTGTTACGTGCCTGGCTACTATAAACCTACGTAACTTTTCGTCCCGACCTCGTCAGCTATTCGCAAGCATCTCACGAGTTCTGGCGTCTCACCTACTGTACTTCAAGACCAATGGCCGCCCGCCAATCTGTCAAGGAGAGTCTCTCAGCAAAAGAGACTCCAATCATGGCGACTAATATAGACAACGCGGATAACAGCGCCGCTCGCAATTCTCACTCCCCCACGCCGCTCCCACTCTCGAGAACGTGCCAAAACTGTGCGCATGCGAAGATAAAATGTACACGTATGAACCACCCGCACATATGTGATAGGTAGGCCGCTCCAATGTTATAATGCGCGCGTTCGAATAGTTCAGGTTTAACACCGTGTAGATGCCATCGCCTGAGTAAGGAGTGCGTATTTAGACAGGCCAGGCGGCGACACAATGGGAGCAAGAAAGATGTGTAGGCAGCCTACTTTCCACCACTGATGATGATGCACTGACAGCAAGAAGCCGAATAGAAGCTCTCGAGGCCAAGGTCAACCAGCTTCTAGGTGCTACTTCCCAGGGTGTCACTGCCCAACCAGCCAGGTCAACTCCGCCAGAGCAGTTTACCTTTGACTTTGGAAGTGAGGGCCCAACACCAGCGGTTACCTCTGGGATGATCAAAGATGTCATTGACGATGAAATGCTCGACATGGAGGCTGCAAGCCGGTACCTGGAAATTTTCAGGACTGTTATGGTGCATAGATTCCCGTTTGTTGTTATATCCCCAAGCGTGACTGCCCAGGAGCTTCGTGAGAAGAAGCCCTTTCTGTTTCTTACAGTGCTTGCGGCGGCTTCATACGAAAATATGCCGCTGCAGCGACGGCTTGGGAAGGAGATTAAGCATGTTGTGAGCAGTAGGATGATTTTCGGTGGAGAGGCTTCAATTGAGATTCTTCAGGGTATTCTGGTCTATCTTGCTTGGTATGTCACCCCGTCTAGCCTGGTATGTAGCCATACTGTGCTGACGTGGAATCTTAGGAACCACTACTATAGCAGGCCGCGCGTATATAGCCAGTTTCTTCAACTTGCCATTGGCATTGTGGTTGATCTAAGACTCAATCGGCCACCGCCAAGCGGACCGCCCAAGGTTGGGTTCACGCTCGAATTGGATATTGGCACGAAGGCAAACTACCCAATGGCTTGGAGCCAAGACGAGAGGAGAGCTGTTGCCGGTTGTTTTTACCATGCTTCGAGGTAAGACTCCCCAACCGGTTATTCATCGACCCTTGAGAAGGAGCGCTTACTCTTAGAAAGCATATCTACTATGTTACAAAAGACGTCGACATTCCCGTTTTCTACACATATTGACGATTACTGCAAATCTCTTCGCGATGAGGCAGCCTTCCCAACTGATAAGTACGTGCTATACGTTGTGCGATTGCAAGCAATCGCGGAAAAGATTGACCGTTTGTACTCTCAGCGCGTCTCCGAGTTGAACCCTGAGTCTACTATCGAGCTGTTTGTTAAGCAGCTGCAATCCGAGCTAGAGTTATTCAGAGAACGCCTACCGTTTGACATCACCGAAAGTTGTAAGTTGCATTGGGCTACTGATACCAAACATCATCTGACCTCGAGGTCTCTTCATAGATCTGTTAGCGATGCAATACCATGCGGTGGAGCTTAATCTTTACCAAATTGCCCTCCTCGATCGAAGCGCGGAATCAGAAGTTCCCCGATTGGTCCCGTCGTCTGCCTGGCGCCTTGATATCTTATGCGCTGGTTTAATATCGGCCAAGTCACTTATTTCCTATTTCCTCTCCGTCCCGGCACGCACCCAGCTGGCATTATCAAATACAGAATGGATCCAAATCGGCGTAGCTATGGTCGTCGCGTCGAAACTCTCTGTTGCAACTCGCGGAACAACAGCTTCACGAGAAACCATGGCCCTCCGCGACTCTCTTGACATGCTAGGTTTTGTGAAGGAAGCAGTGGCAGTTGTGAGCCAATTAGTAACCCAGGTTGTGGATGCCGATGGGGGCCGTGATATTTTCTATCATTACTGGAAGCGCGGCAAGCTCATTCAGTGCTGGTACGAGAAACACACCCCGAAACCCGCCAACTTGCCATTACCCCCGGCGGGCTTCAATAGCTATTACGGCGATGAAAGCCAGCCGAGTTCAGCCAGTTATACACCGCAAATACCACAACAAACGGACGGTTTCTTCGGCGTCGACATGGGGGCTACAAACCTGGACAACCTGCTGCAAGCGGAGATGGAGGATATCCAATTGGCAGAATACGGTCCTGAAATGACCGTGGATGGTATAATGGCAGATTGGATGTCGTATCCATTGCTCCCATTTTGAGACATCACTGGGCACGTTTTTCGAAACGGAAACAGATATAGACGACACGGAGGCAACCTGGCCCCACTCTGGCCCCTCGTTGTCGTTGTTGTCAGCTTACGTACATACCATAAGCGCTAGAGCGCTCACTTTTGTGACGGTTTCCCTATAAGGCAGCGAATGAACGCGGGTCGGCTCAGAACTGAAGAATAGCGAGAGAGAAACTACGAAACTAGTGAATCCTACGATTGTAACATGGTAGGACCCCACTTGTGTTAGTTTCTCATAGGGCAACGAATGAGGGCAGGACCTCTATGAGTTGAGGCTAAACACGAAGCTACGAGATTAAGGAATCCTACGGCTGGGACATGGAAGGAGCTGTTGCAGAGGAAGCCAGGATCTGATTTAGGATGATATGTATTTGCATTTGTGCGTTCCTACGCCTATCAGAATGTCTTATTTAAGCCGTGATATAAAAGGATATTTGCAAAGCGCCAAAGGGACCGAGTGCGCCAATGAACTCCAGCACATGGATATCATGATACAGGACGAAACTGACTCATTCAAGCTTCAAGATTCAGCAGTACATTAAATCGTCCAAGCTTTCCCGTGGCCCTGCGGGAATTGCCGTAAACGGAACCTTTCGACAACGCTGTATCCTAGACCAAGGAATTGGCAGAGCTTAGGCCAGTCGTCACCCACGCGGTCACTATTTTTGGTGATCTGAAATTCCAACAGGCTCGCTTCCTTATATGATTGGGCAAAAAGCTCATGGACCGAGCGTGTGTAGTTTTGATATGCACTCGCTAACCCCTGCTCATCGCCGAATCCTTCGCCATTTGAGTATTTGATTTGCGTGATGTTATCGTACTCCACAGGTAAGATAAATTTGGCACCAAGAGACATGATAGCATGCTCCTCTACTCCCAATTCCACAGGGAGCACGCTATAGGTGCCTTTATTGGAAGATGGATCGACGTTGCTAATAGGGAGATCCCCTGGTAGGATTTGATTATACCCAAGGGTCTCCAATGCTGTGCTGATAACCGCGATGCCTGTCTGGCTACTTCCGAGGATATAAACTCGGTTGTTTCGGACAGGCCCTGCTGATGTGTGGCTTGACAACGGTTGCTGATGACAGGAGGCCAATTGTAGGATAGCGCCAATTAGTGCGAAGACGTGGCCAGGCAAAAGAAGCATCTTACTTTCTCAGCAATGCTGACAGCAAATATGCAAAGGGACGTAATTGAACAATTCGAGAACCTAACGACGATGCCAGTTGACTTTAGACGACATTTGCAGACACGAGCCGATACGATACGATAGTAAAATGGGAACCTGACGGCAGGCAGGCGTGTTTTAGATACTCTACTTCAGGACGCCCCCTTTATATATGAATACACTACTTAGGGCCAAAACCTTTGTAGGACTACCCCTCCTATACTCCAAACCTCAAACAAGGAGGAAAATATTATGTACCACCATCTACGACAGTAGTTAGAGTTATGCTTATCCTCATGGGCGGAGTTTCAACTTCAGTCGCAACGGACAAGGCTCGGAATTAATCTTCATTGGCGAGAAATCGCTATTTTTAACTTTAAAGGATGGTCGACGTGCACTATTGTGGAGGCTGAGTAGGAGGCTCTGTGATTGGGACGAAGCGGTGTCGCAGTCCACTGCATACGTATGCCCGTGCATCACGGACACGGACACGGACACGGACCATGAACGCCGATAATACACAATACCAGCCACCATGTGCGTTCAATTACTGCCCAACACGGCGGAAGATGGTAAGTACCGTGCTGTAATTTTAACGGTGTATATGCAGCGAGGCTGAAGGATCCTGCTTAAAACACGTCAGCTTATTACGTTTAGAGCAGTATTCTGCGAGAGAGCTATGGCACGGACATGTGGGCTGAGGCTTACCTGTATTTCCAATCCCGGGGACGGAAAGCCTTGTCCTTGTCACCATGATTATGTATGGGCTATATAGAGGATTGATTTGCCTCCTAAGATAATGCCTATTCATTCGGTAGCAAAAGCATCATCACCAACCGACTAAATATCAGACCGCCTCATCAAGATGGAATACGTCGTCACTTTCAACGGAACGATCCTTGAGGATGTAGGGCTCTGCACTATAGAGACATGCTCCCTAAAGTATGCCAACTTCGAATACATCCCTAACCTGGCCGGGAACATCATCTTCCTCGCCATCTTCGGCATTCTCCTCGTCCCCCAAATCTTCTTCGGGATCAAATACAAAACATGGGGCTATATGGCCGGCATGCTTGGCGGGCTCTTGCTTGAGATCATCGGATACGTCGGGCGTGTTCAGATACACTTCAACCCATTTAAGTTCGACCCGTTCCTCGAGTAAGCTTCCCTCCCATAATTATGCGGAATGATTCTAACTTTATCGCAGGTACCTCATCTGCCTGACCATCGGCCCCGCTTTCCTAACCGCCGCCATCTACCTCTGCCTCGCCCGCATTGTCGTCATGTATGGAGAAGGCGCCTCGCGAATCAAGCCCAGAACATACACCCTCGTTTTCATCAGCTGCGATTTCCTCTCGCTCGTCCTCCAGGGCGGCGGCGGCGGCCTCACTGCCACCGCCAACGACCCGAACGCCATACAGACGGGAGTCAACATCATGGTCGCCGGTCTCATCTTCCAAGTCGTCTCCCTCACGGTCTTCATGCTCCTCTGCATCGACTTCGCCTTCCGCCTTCGCCGATACCCAAACAAAGTCAACTCGTCCACTATCTCCGTTCGCAGCACCTTCAAATGGAAGGCCTTCCTCATCTGTAAGTCCCATCCACCACAACTCATCCGCTGTGCGTAACTAACACTACCCAGGCCTCGCCATCGCCACCATCACCATCTTCGTGCGCTCCATCTTCCGCGCGGCAGAACTCTACCAAGGTTTCGACGGCGCGCTCGCAAACCAGGAAATCACATTCATGATCCTCGAGGGCGCCATGGTCGTCATCGCCTGCATCTGCCTGACCTTGTTCCACCCAGGTGTCAGCTTCGGCGGAAAGTGGGACCAGGGAAACTTCAAGTTCCGCCCCCTTAAGCAGCGCGGCCTCGAGCAGACGACTGGCCCCGCATGGGAGATGACGGACGATCGAAGGAGTGCGGGACGGGAGACGCCATATGAGAGTGATAACAGCCTTAAGAACCCACACAACCAGGTGTAATCGGGACGTGCGGGCAATTTCATGTTGTGTATCATGGGAGGCTCTTCTTTGATAGAGTGAATGAGGCGCTGGATCGACTGGCTGGGGGTGTACTAGACATTTCGTTATATACCAAGTGGGCGTTTTGGGATAGACATGGGTTGAGCGATATTTGCGAGTTTGGTATTTGGGTATCGGGTTGTAGAAGAGGAGTAGAATATATGTTATCTGACATTTAGTCATAAAAATTAATTTAAATTTAAATTCAATGCTAAAAAATAATGCGGCTATTTTGCATAGTATTGCATAGTAGTATACTATGAGACGGCAACCAGGGCGCGCTTTTCAGCGTCGTGGTTTATGTGAACTTATTGAGCATGCCCATGAAACAGTTCGCTCTGGAGTTGGGATCCAAAGGCCTCCGCGTCTTTTTCCTGAACCCGGGTTGGCTATGTCAATTCCACTTAGGTTTTGACATCGAGAAGACTAGCCGTTCGTGGGCGTGGAGTAACTGATGCTTTGACGGATGTGAAATACCATTCCTCACTTTTGCTCGCTTCTATGAATTTTGCCACTGTGGAATGGGTTGCGCTTCTTGATATAGCATATGTCCTCTTTTTTCGTATCAACATTTCCACAAACCCAGAGAGGAAAGTAATGACTTTGTTATATATTTAATTTAATATCAAGCCCTTAAAATAATCTCACTAACTCTCCATCCGCGTAGCCACGAAGTCGACCAAATCAAAGAAACTCTTCTTAAACCTGCGTTCCTGACTCGTCCTATTCACATACTGAAGCCCAAACTGCTGCGTATAATCCCCAAACTCCCAGTTGTCAGCGAAACTCCATGCAAGCGCGCCCATGACGTTGACGCCATCCTCATGTATGCTCTTCAAGATCTCAGTCATGAAACTGAGATAGTACTGGCTCCGCGGAGAATCGAACAGTTGGTCCTCCACAGCAACCTTGTCGGCTTCAGCAAAGACGGGGAATCCGAATTCGGAAACAAGAACGGGCTGCTTGAAAGTATTGTAGAGGTACGAGAGGTATGTTCGAAGGTACGTCGGCGTCATGTAGACGTATGATTGGGAACGGTACCCGATGTTCCAGCCAAAGACGTTTTGTGTTTCTTGCGTCACGCAGTATGGGAAGTTGGGAGAGCTTGAGTTTTTAGCACAGGCTTCTACACCCTCCGGTGGCTGGCTGACAACAGTCGCAGTATAAGGGTCGATACCAAGGAAGTCGCTGGTGTTTCCAATATATGCTAGGTCTTCAGGGGTGAGAGGGACGTAGTCTGGAATGGTCATTTTGAATGCCTCGGGGTAGTCGATACCAAGGAAAATTGGATTACAGAACGTTGCAAGCTGGAAATCGTTGAAGTGATTTGTGGCATCTAGATCGGATTGGTTCTTGGGGTCTTTAGGGACCCCAAAGTTGTCGTTGAATTTGATGCCGAGCTTTCCGGTGCCTTGGACGTCTTCGTGGTAGAAGTGATAGAGCTGTGCGTGGGCTTTGATGACGTTGTTTACTGATTTTCCATTATCACAGTAGAGCAACGGTTCGTTAAACCTGTTGTCTTTGTTAATCGGCGTTGGAGGAAAATGTGTAGAGGGGAAACTCACGTGAACCAGATTGGGACTCGGTCTGCATAATGTGTCAAGAGTATTTTGCCATAATTAACAAAAGCATCGGTGAATGTCTCGTTTTGGTATCCTCCATTTACATATCCAATTAATGCATCATCCGCAGCTTGACTGTAATTGCCTCCATAGAATTGGAGAGGGGTGTCAAAATGGAACATGGTGACCGTTGGAACCATCCCCTTTTCGAGGATAAAATCAATTAGATCACTGTAATGATCCAGTCCTTCTTGATTGACGGGAGTTCCAGGAAGAGCGAATGGAAGAATCCGAGTCCAAGCAATGGAAAATGAGTAGTATTTAACACCCATAGAAGCAAGCCTCTCGATATCTTGCTTGTAGAGATAATAGTTCTCATTTGTGACGTAGTCTTTTGATTTTCCCTGTGCTCCTGGGAGGATCTCCATCAGACTTGGGGACTTGCCTTCCATTGCAACGGCACCTTCGATTTGAGATGCTGAGCCAGCCACTCCGAATACAAAATCCTCTGGGAAAGTATAGCAGTCTGTTGGGCCAAAATAATCGGCTGGGGGAAGAATTAATTCAGTGGTTGGTAGCGCTGTGGGACTGACGGTTGTGGTGTAGAGTGGAACCTCAGTGAAGTTGGACACATTGGCCGCTTGCCACATAGCAGTCCAAGCTGCGTTGCCGTACGGGTTGGCAGAGTCGGTTGCCTGGGCTGTTGCATTTGGATCCCAGTTGCCCCATGTTGTTGTAGAAAGATCAGGAACAAGGGTGCTCAATGCTGAGAAATGGGGGGCATAGGTAGCTGTGGTTGAAGCCACGGGCCTTGATGTTGCCGTCCGATAGGTTTCTGTTTGAGTAAAGGAGAACTGGGTGAAATGGTATGTAGGAGTGGTAGTGTAATTGCAAGACTTGCAATTTGGTCGATCTGAGGGACCATCTGCTGATATGTACACTTGTTGACCCAAAGCGCTTGAGGCACTAAAGGCGAGAAGAGCAGCGAGCTTCTGGCTTATGAGTATCATGTTGAGGATACGAGGAAAAAAAGGATTAGACCATTATTGTAAAAAAGAAGATTAGCCAGCCTTTATACCCGTAGAGAACATGCCTCGTTCACGATGCCGCTCTTAGTTGAATGCAGTGCCGTCTTTCCTTTTATTTCTACCGTTCTATAAAAGCGCTATGGAAGGCCCGATTCTACAGACCAGGAAACAAGAACGGGCAATTCCGAACTGTGTAAAAGGGTGTGGTAAATGCAGATCTTCGTCATCGGCCTAGTTTGGGTAGCCAAAGAAGGTTACTTTTCGTGATTATCGTCGTTCTTCCCCGCAAATGGGAAGACTGGATCTGCGGGGTATGGAGCCGGGCGTACCGGGGCCGGGGTAACTCCGTACGAGGACAATATTCTCCAACGATCATTTTAAGCTTTTGCCAGTCATAACAGAGCGTAAAGAGAATTGTTCCATAGCCCTTAAAGAATTGTGAGCTATGCGCCTTTTGTCGGACGATACTAAGAGTATTATAAAGTGGGCAAGCCGGCTTCGTAAAACAGCGACAAAAGCTGCCTTTTTCAGCAGCCTCATAGCCGTCACATTATCGTTAAATAGGGTATACATAACCTAGTCCCTTGTAACTATATAACTAAGTAGTTATCTTCTAATATATGGCAACAAATATTCGGCACCAGGATGTTGCCCAACAGAAGGCGCGCTAACCCAAACTATGGCGGCACGGCGCCAACGATGATTTCGCTCCTCATCATCCCGTCTAACCCCCAGGGGCGACCAACGCCTTGTCCAAAATCCGCTTTAAGACCTACAGCACCCGCTGACAGCAAACAGCACATCATCTAATACCCTCACCTAAATATGCGGCATATACTCCGACCACCTCACCGAGTCATACGCGTTCAACGGCAAACTCCTCAGCCCAATAACATCCTCAACCAAGATATAAATGCGAAACAAACAGTAAAAGAAACACAAAAACGTGCAAGGCCCAAGCAAACTAATTGGAATCGGGGCATCCGGCGGGTCGTCCGGCGACACGGCCTCTAGCCTCTTCGTCCAACTCATCTTAGCATTCTTAACACCGTTTGACTGCCCAGGTAGACCAGTCTCCCCCATCTCCAGCTCATCGACCTGCTGCCGCGGCGGCAGCCACCGATGCCAGATCCACACATAGATACTCCCCACCGCCCCAAAAGCAAGTGTATACACGCTCGCGCATCGCCAGAGATTCCTTTCCGCCAGAGTAGGGAAATGGAAGTTCCACGCCCCCATGAATGCCGAGCTGAAGGCGGCGATGAAGAAGCCGGCGAAGAGTTCGTGGTCTAGTTCCGTTCTGAGGAAGTTGTCGCCGCGGATGCGGGTTTGGGGGCGGGAGGTGATAGGGCGTGACATTAGGGGGATGCGGAGCTTGTGTAGGAGGTGCACGTAGTAGCGCCAGAGGAGGCCGATGACGTAGGGGGAGGGATCGATGAAGTCGAGGGGCGTGCGTTGGTAGTCGTTGGGGTCGTGGTGGCCGGCCTGGAAGGGGAGTGTTAACGGGGGTATAGGAGGTGCATGGGGGTAAGTATCTTACCTCGCCGCGGATTTGCGAGATGGAGGTTTCGCAGTGTAGGATTACGGGCCGGAATACCTCGGAAGGCTTGTACATCCAGCAGTAGGATGTCGCGAAGAAGACGATGATGAAGGATAGTGTCGTCAACTCTAATGTGGTGACGCTCAACCCTTGTATAGGGCGCGAAATAAAGGCTGCCACAAACCACACGGCTTGACCGATTGTTAGGAACCTATAGCTTGGTTAATGATAGTCATTTTAACATGGGACGCGTTGCTAACCTTGCCACGCTATCTGTCTTGCTCTTGTCTTCGATTTCCTCCTTGCTCAACGACGGATAGTCGACATGTTTCCTCTCTATCAAATAAAAGAGCTGTTCTGCGTCTACTGGGATCGGCTCGGACAAGTCTTCGGCCTCCAGCACAAATCCTCCCATATCAGCAAGAAACGCATGGGCCAACGTCCACCTAGCAAACCCGGCATCACGGAATTTCTACAAAATCGTCAGTCACCAACGGGATAATAGTAGCCACGGCCCGCTCGAGTCACACACCTTCACTGAACGCCGCGCTGAGGATCGCTGGCCGACCGCGATCATAAGAAGGAACTCTGGTCCCAGCAGCCCGATACATGTCAAGTCCAGCTTGTCACGGACCTGCGCCCAGCGGCCATCTGATAGCGCCGGAAGGTTCGGGCAGACAGAGGTCCAGCAGCAGAGTACGATGGTAAAGAGGCAGGTGAGGATGATTTCGTTCGTCCCGCGGCCGTCGGGAGAGGATGTCCAGCCCGCTGTCACTGTGCTATTACTAGAGGTGCTATTCATCACAAGGGAGCAAACAGAACTCAAGACCAACAAAGAAACTCCGACAACATAAGGAAAGCAACATATACTGATTGTTAAGAGAGAGGACGGAACTACGATTAAACGCGATGGCAATTAGGCTACCCATGCAGCCTCACAAATATAGCTCGAGGCAACCGAGGCGTAACAGGTTTGCCCATATCTGCAGCCTCACAACGACCAGCGGCCCGGTCCTCAAAGATAGAGTCACAGATCCAAGATGGCCCAATGAGCGTGGTTACACCAACATGCGAGAAAGGTGATGGGCGTCCAGGCGCTGGCAGGTTGCATAATGGGCGGCGGCTAAGCGCCTACATCTGTTTCACCGCACCGACGTCGCTCACGGTTTGCTTTGTTGAAAATACAGCAGGACGCAAATAGGAAACCGAAAGTAAAACAAACCTCAGGGATGGCACAGTGGGCTTCGGGTACAGCGGCACACTTTTAGAATGTAAGAAAGCGTTAGGAGACGATACTTGGCAGATTGGGCATAACAATCACGTGCAAGCACAGACCCGATTTGGGTAACACCACACGTGATACGAAATAAGCAAAACCCGCTAGTCCAGAGAAGGTAACCGGACAAGCGAGTCCCCGGATTAGATCCGCGAAAAGGCACGCGAGGACCCAGTACGAAAAATGTCAGTAAGCAATCACGTGCACAGTTCACTAGCTGTCCTGATTAACGTGATTACCGCCATGTCAGTTCTTTTTATGAGGGATTTTAGTGGACAGGACCATATTTCCCGACGGCATTTGCCCCAAGCCAAGTGATCCCGACAAGGCCGACAAGGCCGACAAGGCCGACAAGGCCGACAAGACTGAAGGAAAATCCAAATCCACATCCCAAGCCGCTGGGCCTGTTTGCCACAGGCCGCAATAGGCGCAAAAGAAGAGTGGCGGTGGAGAAGGAAGTGGAGGGGGGTGGGAGGATGGGAGGAAGTGGGAGGAAGTGGGAGGGAGTGGGAGGGGGGGACTAGGAGGGGAGTGGAGTTTGGATGGGGAAAAACGGCGGAGATGTACCGAGACCAGAAGTGGGAGGGTGGGAGGAGGGGCAACGATGTTCGGGACGTACGAGTACGGAGCAGGAGCACGGGAGCGAGTGGGATGTAGTGTATTTGTACTGTACTGTACTGTACTGCTTACGATGGGATGCAGTGCAAGTGCAAGTTCACATGCCGTACATACGTCAGCTGCAGCTGCAAGTACGACTCGAACTGCACTGCACTGCACTCCACGTCTCATACTCTCCCTGATCTTCTCCTATTGACGGCGGCAACGACAGCAACATCGAAGACAACAACAGCAACAACTACGCTGCACGCTGAGACATTTCACACCGGCCTCCTTGTTAACGTCAACGTCAGTGTCAATGCACCGCCTATCAATCATCCGGCTTAATCAACGCCTCCCCCGGCCGGGTCATAGCACCGGCAGCCGCTGATGCTACTTACCGCAAAACACAATGCCATGCATGTCCCAACCGGCGACCGATGTGTGCCCATTACTCGAGAAATCAATAAGTGATAAGAGACGAGTGCGAGGATCCTAGCCGTGTCCCAGCGTATCCCAGCATATCCTAGCATCCCTGGCGGCGATGGGCACTGATGGACTCTAAACCCCTCTCCTTCGAGCAACGCACCAATCTCACATCCCTACCGCGCCTGGACGCATGGGGATAGTCGAGCATGGTAGCGGACGTTAGCAGCTATTTTCTAGAGTAACTGTACCAGACTTTGGTGCGGAGTTGCAGCGTTATACTGCACTATTCTGCGCTAGAACTGCAGTCTTTCTGCACTAGACTGCCATCGCCGCCGCGCGACACCGCCACTAGCTGCCCCGTTCTACCAATCACTCCTAGCAACTCTTTAGAAACCCCCCAATCACTCTCTAATCACTCCCTAATCCCTCCTACTCCCTCCTACTCCCTCCTAATCCCTCCTAATCACTACCAATCAGATCCTCCCAACTGCCAATCAACTAGCCTAACTACAAACTAAACTACTTCTACTACCGCCTCGTACCACCCGTACCATCCCCGTACCGCTCCTCACCGCGACAACAAGAACACTACTCCGTACCTACAAATCCATCCCTCAAGCCTCCTCCGTAATAAATGCTAAAGATCTCCCCGGTTCCCACGCTGGTGCTCCTCAAATTTCCATCCCTCCCATCTCAATCTCAGCGTTGTCGCCGTGCCCTTTGTTGTTGTTGTTGTTGCCGCCACCGTCATAACTGTCATCGTTTCCCCATCCCTCCACAAAGTCCCCCAGAAGTCCCTCCAGGGTCCATCCATATCATCATCGACTTCGGCTGTACTCCTCGCCCGCCCAATCACATCTCCCACATCTCCAATCCCTCTTATCAGTTACCGACCCGGCCATTCTCAATTGCCTCATCGAATCGAATTCACCCGCGGATTGACGTCCAACCAAACGGGCAGCCCGGTGAAAGCATATAACAAACTTTCCAATACCACGGACACCTGCCGCGTCTTCACCAAGCACTCCCGTCCGCCTATCTACCCGAGTCACCGCCATTTGACCGCCGCCTCCGTCACCGTCACCGAACGCCTCTCCCATGCTTCGTTAAGAGGTTCACTCTCGTCGAGCGACATTCCTCACTTCATCCTCACTTCACCATCACCATGACGACCGAATTCCAGATGCCGGCTCCAGCCACCCACTACAACCCTCACCCACCACAATACCCATCACAACAGTTCTCTCTCTACAGCTCGCAACCCGTCTCCCCCGCCTCCTCGAACCCAACCACACCCCAAGGCTCCTCCCCGACCTCCCCCCGATCAAGCACCCACCTCTCAACACACACTCGTCAACTCCGCCCTCCGAAATCCCCCCTCTACGTCCCCGCCGTCCTACGACCCTCCCAGCCCCCGCGCCGCAAGACAGGCACCCTCACCCCGCCCAGCACCAACGACGGCCTCGACGCCCCCGCGCTTCTGCGCTCCGACTCCGATAACGGGAAATGGGGACTCGGGCGCCTCATGGACAGCGAGTGGCGCGGAAAACCGCTCGGTCGCGTGACGGACCTCCCGTCGAGAGATCACTGGAAGGTTAGTAGATCGCCTTCTCTCCCGAAATGCGGAAGCCGAGGTAGAAAAAAAAAACTAACATTCATACCACAGCCCGACTCTGACGCCACAGTCTGCGATGCCCCGTCGTGCACTCGCACGTTCTCGTACTTCACGCGCCGTCATCACTGTCGCCGCTGCGGGAACATCTTCTGTGACGCGCACTCCCCGCACCTGGTCCCGCTCGACCAGAACGCCTCGTTCCATCCTCTCGGCCACCGCAGTCGCGCATGCGAGTTCTGCTGGAGCGAGTATAAAGGGTGGGAAGTCTCGCGCAGCTCTCGCAGCGGAAGCCGTAATGGCAGTGACAGCATTCACGGGAGTGGAGGCAGCGGAAGCGGAAGCGGAAGCGGAAGCGGAAGCGGAAGCGGAAGCGGAAGCGGAAGCGGGAGTGAGGATGGGAGTGAAGGCATGCCGGCGACGCCGGTGATTAGCTGTCGTGGAAGTGGTGCGTTCGCGGCGGATGTTGGGAAGGCGATGCCGGAGAGCGTGCCGGCGAGTGTGCCGAGGGATTGGAACTGGAGCACGTTTTGAAGTGCCGTGATGGGCGAACTACGATAACACTCTTTTAATGCGGGGGACCAGCAAATGGGTCTCAGTGATCGATGGATAGCGATGATGAGAGCCGAGTCGAGATACAAGATAGCCTGGAATGCGGGAAATATAGACGCCGAGTCAAGAGTCGGTTCCGTCAAAGTCACCGCGCCGGGTCACCTCCTTCCCCAGCGTCCGACCAGTCCTTCTGACGACCCTGACGAACATCCATTCACGTCACAGGACACAAGACCGATCTCGCGAGAACTCTACCACCCGACCTCAACCGATTCATAGCATCACTTCGGCCGTTCAGCGTTGATTTTCAGGATTTACCTGAGTTTTTTATTCCTCGTACCGCGTTAGCCGGCATCACACGAGACTTTTGTTCAGCGATATAGACAGTCCTAATTAGCGTTGGATTTATGCATTTACAGTGATCATCTGTCAAACCTTGTTCCTCATCGTCCGTCCCCGTGATAGTGATATATACCCCAAAACCTACGATGCACACAGATCCTCCAAAATCCCCAACATCCGCCTTTGCATCTCCAACAGCTCTGTCTCCGTTATCCCCCTTCCACCCTCCTCGTCTGCAGCCCCATCCACACCCCCATCGTACCTAATCAACTCCGACCGTGTCCCGAAAAACGGCACGCCGAGCCTCTGGAGTTTACCCCCCATCTCGCCCACCATCTGGCATTGTGCACGGTATACCTTCCCATCGAACGTTCGTAGCTCCTCCGCCCCATCAGATGCGGGAGCCTCCGTTACTTGGCCTCCGACTGCGCGCCTGGTTATCTATTAGCTGTTGTTCACAGCCAGCGAATGTAAGAGGGAGACGCACAACACCTCGTCCAGCTTCTTCTGCCCAACTTTCCTTGCCTCAATCTTCATCGCCAACTCCCGACGACCGGCGCACCATTGTGTTTCGTGCTCGTGTTGCGTTTGTATCAACTGTTCTTCTCGTCAGCGCCCATGCCAGCCCATCTCATCGGACGATATAACGCACCTTCCGTATCTCCCCCACCACCCTCTCATTACTAGCCACACTCCTCATCACACACCTCAACGCAGTCGGCCAATCCGTTATCCTCGACGCATCCTGAGTCGGCGCCGCCGCTGCAGCCGGTGGTGGTTGTGGGCGTGAAGGGACCTCGAAATGCGGACGAGGCTGAGGGATCGGCGCGGAGAAGTGGTAGGGGTTTGAAGGGTTCGAGGCGGGTTGCTGCTGGTCCTGTTGAGGTTGAGGAGCGAGAGCGGAGAGGGTACGTAGGATATCAGCTAGATTTGGCGGTGGGTTCGCCATTTCGTCCCTATTGTCCGTCTGGAGAGTCGTAAAACCGGTAATGTATGTTGGTGCATCATCTCTAAGTTCCATCCGAACCCACATTCCCAATCCCGTAGCCTCACCTTCCCAACCTTACATCCAAGGCACCCACCAATTCGCTCCCGCTAGCCCAGACACAGCTCTTCGAAAATCTCCCGGAGATGCCCAAGAAATAACTAACCTCACGGTGGTTCAGGTTCACCTCCCCAACCCACACAACCCACCACTACACACAAACCGCAACAATGGCACGCTCCCCAACCGACGCCACGCGCTTCACCTCCACCACCCCCCACGCCACAAAGCCCTTCTACCCAGCCTCCAACAACCCCGGCCCATCCACACTCCCCTCGAACCAAGCCGCCGCGGCGCCGGCGGGCGAGTCGCCGCAGCAGAAAGTCAGACGGCTGAGGGAAGCTGCGAATCGGGCGCGGGAGGGCCGGCTGACGGGGTTTGATCGCGCGGTGGTGAGGGGGAGGGTGTGGGCGGATCGGGCGCATAGGGTTACAGCTATGGGGTTGATTGGGATTACCTGTTTGTCTTCCTCTATTTCCTTTTCTCGTACCCCTGGATGGATTGGCCAGACAGACAGTTATACGGGGATCCGGAGGGGATAGGAGATCCGAGGAATTGGGAACCACCAAGCTAACAAACCCCCCCCCCAGGTATCGCGGGCGCCGTGACTGTCTACGCATTAGGAGACATGATGATCTACAACCGCCGCCGCAAGCGCGAGTACTTCGCCGAGCAAAAAGCCCTCACCGAATCCCTCGTCCAAGACGCCTCCGTCGCCCTCCGCAGCGGCACCGCAACAGCGGAACAACTCTCCCTCCTCGAGAAGCAGCGCGGCCAGGCGGCCCTGGCGGCCGAGATGCGCGCTAAAGTGGAGGAGCTGCGGGAAGCGAGGGCGAGTGCTGCGGCGCTGCCGGCGAAGGTTGAGGTGGAGGAGGGGAAGAAGGGGATAGTGGCGCAGGCGACGGGGTGGTTGTTTAAGGGGCTGAAGAGCGAGGATAGGCCGGAGGTGGGGTATGGGAATGTGGGTGAGGAGAGGGGAGAG
>JPKE01001974.1:0-15416 GCA_000750995.1 Pseudogymnoascus sp. VKM F-4520 (FW-2644) | reverse complement strand
CGGGTAATCAATGTCCAAACCACCACCTTTCATCCACCATATCTTCTGCAACAACGCGGTATTCCTAAACCTATACTCCTAAATCAAACACGGGACCTTCTCGATGGTTTTGGGAAAGTCTCGGAGCGCCAACTTTTGATATATTAAGTTGGAAGACAAAAAATGAAAGAATTAACCGGAGCCTTTCGCTATGTATATTGCGAGGCATTGACGTACTGCATTACTTCAAAGCCTGGGGAAAGCCCATGTGCGCATGCGAGAAATGAGGGGAAGCAAAGTGCGCGCTTTCATTTACAGGTAGTTACCACTAAAATCAGTTGGCAATATCATTTCATGGCATTCAACTACTCTATAATACAAGATCCTTCGGCACTGCTCCATCCCGCTACGACCGGGTCAAATCCCTTTACGCTAATTCAACATATTTATAATGAGGACAGAGCACACGCGGTACAAGGTATAGAGCTGTTATCCTCAGCCACTTTCACATAGGTCTGGAGGAGATCTCCTCGTTGGCACCGGAAGCGTGGAAAGTGGAAAGAAAAAATATGGCCAATCTCCACTGAAGGTCGGAGGATAGTCTGTATGACAATGACTCGCTGAGATAATTGCAGTCTGCATGAACAATAAAAGGCTAGGCCTAAGAGGCAAATCATGAGATGAATGAGCTGTTAGTAATTGTAAATGGGATTCGAGGGCTAGAAAGCCACGAAGGCTTCCATGCTATATGGGAGAGACAGTGCTGTCATAATGTAGAAATAACAAACAGGGTTTTATGCTCAGCACTATGTCAGCTACCGAATGTAATTAAGAGAGTTAAAACCCAATGAAGCTTGATTCGAGCGTTTTCAAAGCTTGGATCAAACCAATTGATGACAATAGAAAGTAGCTTAGTATATATATCGACATGAGTAGCATTGAGAAGTCTATTCTTCTGCATAGTTTTGTCCTGTGAAATGACTTCCAACTCTGATTACACAATATATTGCTATTCCGCTCTAGAAATTATTTGGATCTCTATATCACCACTCATTGTGATTTGGGATGCTGGATATGTTTTCCTGAGACCGTATTCTCTACCAGGTGGCTCTCTCCATACAATATGGAAACCCTATTCTGTATATGGAGCAGTGGATCACTTGTATGGATTGCCAGGCTTCAATAGAATGGACGGTATATTACCTGCATTTGCTACATTGAATCTAGTGGAAAGTATACTATACTTATGGAGCGCATATAAAGTTCTTAAATTCAGCAAGGCCATGCCAGCTGTTACTTATCAATTACGACTTTTCCAATACCGATATATTCCAGGACGTACTGGTTTTCAAGTCGTACTCGTCATATTCGCTGCGTCTGTATCAGTTTGTATGAAGACAGTGTTATATGGTAAGTCTAACAATACAGCCTGTCACTTTGAGTTCTGATCTAATTTTTTTTGTCTTCAGCCTTGATTGAGTTAAATTCAGGTTTTCGTCATGTCCGTCATAATGAATACATAACACTGTTGTTACTATGGATCGTTCCCAAGTAGGTTTCACCATTAAAACTTGGATACCGCTGCTAATCATTACTTATCTCAGTGTTCCTTGGATCTTGGTCCCCACAAGCATTATTCTACGAATGATTTGGGACTTGCCTAAGAAACTAGACGTAGTGTCCTCCAATCAGACTAAGAAAGAGATTTGAAGCGGGAGTTTATGGGTACTACTATGATAGATTGAGCAGACCAAATTCATAAAGGCTTACCTCTTATGCCGGGCGGCTTTTCTTCTGAAAGGGAAGTTCACGTGACTATAGGTCGCCGTTCTACTCCTGGCGGATCCCTGTTTACGGTGGGGAAGGGATTTGTGTCATAGAGCAATGCATAGGATATAATGAATTATAAACGTTGATTCTGCTGCTGTAATGTCCATAGATATCGTGTACGACTCCCTGCACTAGGTAATTGTAGGTAGGCGCTGTAAGACTTGTGTTGGCGTCGCGGGTGGTAAAGTAGGTCTGCAGTTTGACTCTCACCCAGTGCGCCGGATCTGCCTTAGTCTATGTCCAATCGTGCTCTTCGTTGCAATGCACACCTAACGGCTTTTCGACTAGTTGTTAGGTATCCGTATTTTTTATATTTCTTACACTCGATTCCGTTGTGGATGGTGAGCTCATCAATTGCTGGAATTTAATTTCTCGGACCAAATTCCAAATTATAATCTGGTGGTCGGCTTATTTGGAAACCCAAGTATTCAGAAACGATCTCTTTACGAGTCTTCAAATAAAGGTCGCTATGCGCCTCTACCAGGTGTCCGGCCGGGTTTGTAATCGCATACCCATAAGCCTTACATATCAAGGCCTGGTGCGCGGGGTGGTTGATTATCCAGTGCACCATTTTTGAGAACCCCAAGGACCCTGATGACTAAGCCAAGCCGCAACCCTGACGATGGCAGCTTAGGGTTCCTTAGAGTAGAGTTTTTCTCGCTCGCAACGGCTCATACAGCACTGCAATTAGCTCAGTTAAGGTCGTGAATTGGTCGGTGGTTAGTATACCCCGTTTCATGGATGTATCTCCTCCGCCAGCATGGTCGTCGATCGCTGACCAGATGCCGGAAAACTAGGCTCCCCTCTTATACCCCATGGTATTCGCTATCCACAGCTTTCGCGGCCCTGATCTGCAACTTCCGAAGGTCGAGCAATCCACATCTCGATTTCAAAAGATTAATAAGAAAGCCTTCGCATCTCTCAGTCTGCTAGCGATCGGCATCGTCATTCCCTTAACAAAAGGCCACTTTCCAACAGATCTAAATCTCCAGTTATGCTGGCTGTTATCCCAGATCAGTCTTTATGGCTTCTTGCTTCGCGGGGAGTCGACCGAGTCTTCTCAGTCAGATGATACCAATGCATTAGAAGATGCAGCAAAAATTGCTCCTCGGATCCTAGCCCTATTAGTTCAAGCTACTCTTCTTTGGTGGCATACCATTAGCGTTCTGCCAGCTTCAGATATGGCGGTTGTGGTTTTGCTGAAAGTGGCCCGATGGTTGGCCGTCTTCACGCTCGTAAGTTCGCCAGCGCCCATATGACGAACTCTTGGGAATAACAAGAATGAACTAACAACCACATAAAGGCATCTACTTCCAAAGCAACGATGGTGCCATTAGCATTGACATATGCTGTCTGCACAAGTGCGATTGGACTTTATGCCCCAAGCTTGCTCCTTGTGCTGTTAGCCTTAGCAAACTTGTATTTGACTTCACATACTGCTGCGACTGAGAGTTAGATGGTCCAGAGGATTGCTATTCTTGCATTTATTGCCGTCCCACTATGCTCTTTCTACCGCGTAAATAAGTTGCTGCCACAGTCTGTCCGACAATATGACCATTTACACCATCCTATTTACTATTTGGCAACGGAAGCAAGGGCAAAATTTGAAATAGCGCGGCATCGCCAGTCTCGTTCAGTCGCTGGGGCAGCCGGCCAATATGAGGAACGATACGGCCGTAGCCCTCCGCCGGGCTTCGATAAGTGGTACGGTTTTGTGGTTGAAAATAGCGCTCCCTTCATCGACGAATACGACTTCATGACCCATTCGCTCGATCCATACTGGCACGTGTCGCCAAAGGTGCTAAGAGATTATATTGAGCAAGCGTCAATGATGCCGCCGGAAACAAGCCGCTTAGCTATCCTCGAGATTAAGGATCAGCAGGCTAATCTACGCAAAGGTAACCACCAGCATAGCCAGCTATTGCGACTACTACAGCCCGTCGTACGGTTTATTCCTGACATGCGAATGGTTCTGAATAACCTAGATGAGCCGCGAGTGATCGTTCCGCATGATGTCCTAAGTTTGCCACTTCCTACGAAATCGTCAATTACACAGATCTAGACGACTCAACAGACCAAACCTCTTTATTTACATTTACTGATCTAGGTCACCAAAAACCCTTTGATACAATCATTTTATCATGTCCAGCTGGCTCGCCTGCTCGATCCGCGTTTACACAAGCGGGGTATACGCAACCCTAATATTCCATTTATTTCTAATATCACCGACGTGTGTCAATCTCCAGACTTAATTAGCGACCAATAACGGACTCCTGAACTCTCCGGGCACCTTCCTATTCACTCACCAACTCGTGCCGATTGCTTCCACTGGCAAGATCTCTACGTTCCAGGACGTCGTCTTCCCAAGCTCTTACTACTTCCAGGGCGATATATCAGAGTTTAACGCCTCATGGGATCGTCCCTGGGAAGAGAAGGAGGATATGGTCTATTGGCGGGGAAGCGGGACTGGAGGCCATTGGCATGATGGTTCGTGGCGTAACGGTCACCGGCAGCATCTTGTTGACTTCGCCAACTCGCCGAAACGGGAGATCCAGCTCATGAAGCAGCAGAAACCGCTCGAGCTGTGGAAGACGTACCAAAGTACTCTTGCTGAGATGGGCGACATGTTCAAGTTCAATTTCTCCAGTTTTATCCAGTGCAACCATGGAGATTGTTCTGCACAGAAAGTGCATTTCTCCGAAGCCCCCCGGGATAAGCTAGAGGGCTCGTACTCATACAAAATCCTGCATAGCGTGGACGGAAACAGCTTTAGCGTTCGCCTTTATCGGTTCCTCAAGTCGAACTCCCTCGTGTTCATTCAAAATCTATTCCTAGAGTGGCATGAGGATCAATTGATCCCCTGGGTCCATTATGTCCCAATTAGTGTAGGTATGGAAGAACTCGCAGAGACGACACGGTATCTATTAAAGGACCCCGAGGGCCAGCAGATTGCGTGGAGAATTGCACAGGATAGTCAAGACTGGTCACGGAAGGTTCTTCGCGAAAAGGACATGAGCGCAGCGCTCTTGAGGGTCTTGCTCGAGTATAACAGGCTGTTCCAAGATGATCGATAAAGCATAATTTAGCACCCTGAAACTATAAAATAGAGTGATGAACAACATCTATAGCACCATGACGAAAGTACACAAATTATAATAGCGTCCTATCCTATCCTAATTGTCTGCTGGGGGCAAATATGCCTTAGGTTGTGATGACTCTGATCCTGACAAATGATCAGACTCGCGATTAACTTCTGCAGAACGAATAAATAACGAGCGCGTTAAGGTCGTTAAAGCTGTTCAAGTACTGTCGGCAGACTGGGAAGATTCTTAGAAACAATTTCGAAGAAGTTCGGATAATAGAGTGGTGATTCTGAAACATCTTTGGTGTGTTTTCAACTAGAAATAGAGCTATTTGCATCCTGTATATCTCTGTCACGGTGCAAGTGGTTTCTTCATACCACAAACATGTACAGCCTCCCTAATATTGACAGGATTCATTGATTTCACCCTGATGAGAAGAATACCCATCCCTAGAGGTGTCTTCGTTCCCTATCCTGCGTAGGCAGAAAATGCTCCAGCTCCAGTCCAGACATCTGATCTTCTATAGTTTTCATTGAGGCTTTGATGACTTCTTTGATACCGTGTAAGTCGGAATCGTCATCGTCGCTTACCGGTCTCATGGGATTCCCACAATTAACCGGGACCTTAATCTGTTGAATCCGCTTTACCATCGCCTTGTACGTCAAGCCTGGATACGTATGATCTGTCTGCGGCCAAACTCCTATGGCTGCCGAACTCTTTATGATCATGCCAAGCACAAACGCATCGCAAGCCCACCAGTCGTTGTCGCAAAGTGTATCTGCGCCGGAGTACTTACTAATGAGATCGCGTATAACCCGGATCAGGTTCTTTATCCCATTTATGCGATGTATTTGAATAGTGCCTTTACTACGTTGTTATTATCCGCATAAGATTAGAACTGTAAACTTACTAATAATGGAAGCTGGGATTGTAGGGACGGCATTCGCTTCATCCTCCAGGTTATCATCACTTTCTTGATGTAATATTCGAGTCATGTTTCTAAAACCATCTTTCTTCCGAAATACCCAAAAGATAAAAAGCCAAGGGAGCACTTCCGATGTATAGCTGGTGGGCAATGGACATTTCTTGAGGTCCTCCATCCAGATGTCTGCGAAAAGTTCTACAGCCTCCTGGATGCGATGATAGTTGACCGCAGCCGCCAATTTAGTCAACATCGCTAGGCTAACCTGGCGAGGGACTTTCCTGTTCTGCCCATGGATAATATGCAATAAAACAATCATCACATCAGGTTCTTCATCAGGGAATGTCAAAGTTACGTTCCTTTCGGTCTGAAGCATATGGCCTGCGGAGAATGAGTTCAGGCTTGTGCAGAAAGTGCAAGACGCGTGTATTAGGTGCTTCGATGACACTCGCATTTGAACTGGTTGACTTCCGAGTTCTAATTCTTGAGTAGGCGAGGAAGAGGAGACAGCAAACAAGGAGCTGCAAGAAGGCCGTGACGGAGTGTATGGTCGTGCCAGATTGAGCTCAACTGCGGGAACTACCTCAATATCTTCTTGGCTTAGTAAGCTAAACTCTCTATCCACATAGTCTGTCATGTCTTCCTGGGGGAGGTGACGATTAAGTAACAAAAGCACGTCACCCTTCGGATCAAAAATATGTAATTCATCCGCCTGCGTCGGCCAATTTGGAGGCCAGGCTGCATCCATATTGAGGTGGTAGGAAACTGGCGTATCTCTATTATACTTTTCTGACTTTAAATACCGATAATAGAAGGAGGTTTTCCACAGCAATAAAGGTCAAAGACTTGCCACGAATTCGTTTTGGGTGTCGTGAGAAAGGCGGGCTTTGGGGTGCGCTCTCATGGCATGAAATATGCGCCATGCTCGGGTAAAATCAAACATAAGTCTGAATCAAGGAGCGTGATGAGGAGAGTTACGGGTAGGATGTCAGCGACGACGAAGCAGCTCGCATTGTAGATGGGCGCTAGGATGACAATAAGTCCGACCGAAGTGCGAGGACCTGTAGTATCAAATGATGACGAGACGGTCAGCACGACACAGAACAACCGCCATCACCGTCATCACAGCCCTCCCTAAAAAGAAAGTGGACGCAAAAGGGCTGACGCCTAGAAAGCGGCCCAAAATACTGCCTCTTGACAAGGCAGTCTCCGGAGTGGCTTCCGAGCAGGCCCTTCTAAAAGCTCGACGGGCGGTTCTGCGGGATGACATGCACAATTCCGGAAACCACAGCAGAAGGAGGCGGTGCGGCTGTCTGTAGCGAAGGAGACCCCACTAGTCGCGATCCTACCAACGGGCGGCGGGAAAAGCCTAGTCTTCATGGTGCCGGCCATGCTGTCCGGTTCTGGAGTCACGATTGTAGTGGCACCATACGCCGAGCTGAAGCGGCAACTGGTCGCTCGCTGCATTGATGCCGGCCTAGATTGCAAGCACTGGCCTGAGTCACGGGAGAGCTGGCCAAGAGTAGTACTAGTCTCAGCGGAAGCAGCTTCGAGTGATGACTTCTTACAATGGGTAGTAGATGTGCGTGTCCGGGGAATATCAGGGATCACCTTCACTCTTATCGGAAACTATATCCGATAATGCTACTGTAATAGCAGCTCACCCATATCCTCCCAGCACGAAGTTTACATATCTCGATCAGCACAACACCTCATTAACCAGCTCACTTACCCGCATACATGCTCACGTGAACATCCGCTCTCCTTCTACAAAATCACTTGCACAAAGTCCGCAACCATAGGTACACCAATCCTAAATGCAGCAGCGTTGATGATTTAGATGGTGTTTTGACAGCCACGCTGCCGCCAGATATCAAGCCCGAGTTCATGCGGATTATGAAGATCCGAACAGACGAGGTGCAGACGTTCCGAGGACCCACGACGCGACCCAACGATGTGTATTCCGACCACATGTGGTTGGTGGGGAAGAAGTTGGAGAAGTATACGGCGCCTGCCGATTTCACCATGTACTTGTTGTCTTAATTCCCTTCTTATTTCCACCCCGTCATTCCTTATCTTTTTCGTCCCTTCACCTCTTCCTTCTTCAGCACAATCGATGACCGAGAATAGTACTTCACACGATGCCCAGAATGCAGCTAAGGGTCGAGACATAAAGAATGTTTTGAGACCTGGACGGTCGAGGGCTACGAGAGCTTGTTTTGCTTGTCAACGTTCCGATGTTTTGACCAGCCTAGTGAAGAAGGTAAGAGATAGATAGTCGCATTCCAGGCATCATGATCTGATGTTTTTGGTGCTCTGATTGGTTGACCATTATGTTCTTATTCATCTAAAATACAGAAGGGGATCGCTGACTATATACCCAGTCTCGATCAGGGGCTTGCAGTACTGACAAATTCAACATGATCCTCCTCTGATCGTTATCGCACTAACCCCCCAAATGGTTAGTTACTCTTTAGTCACCTGCTTATTAACGCCACTTATCATCTACTGTGCTGATATCGAAGTAACGCTCCCGGTCCAACTATGCGTATGTACCAATTCTCGCATTCTTGTCATTCCTCCCTTTTCTACTCGGGCAGACCAACGCCATGGTGAATGTATGTATAATAACTTTATTACAGGGGGTTGTTGCTCCTCATTGTGCCAACTGCTAGGTAATTTAGGAGGGTTTTCAGCTGCTTTTATATAATTATGGCCAAGAAACATCCATGAAATCTTGACGTCTCAAGATGATAGCTTGTCGATATCCCATCCAGTTTTACCGATCGACCTCATTTCGCACTTTCAAGCTCTAGCTTTCACATGCATTCACCCTGTGTAACATGTTGAATTTGTCAGTACTGCAAGCCACTGATCGAGACTGGGTATATAGTCAGCGATCCCCTCCTGTATTTTAGATGAATAAGAACAAAATGGTCAACCAATCAGAGCACCAAAAACATCATAACATTCATGGACTCGGACGCAGCTGCACTCACCATCATCACCATCATCATATAGGTTTAGCCGATAGATTGGCGCCAAGGAAACCACACCTAACCTTGACAGGCTTGACGAGGAGCGATTCGGCGTTTGAAGCTTGCATCAAGCTTTCGCATCCGTATGAATGAAGCTAAGAAACGTATTTGCTTGAAAACGTGATTCTACAGGGTTGCTTTATAAGCACCCCCGTAACGCTTTGCCGTTTTAAGCATATCTCAATTCAAAGGAAATAGTTCGATATGGACAATGCCGTATCATCTTTATTCCGAGAACCCTTGATTTCCTTCTGACTTATGACTTCTTTTCCCTTCCCCTACCGTAATACAGAATTGTACAATAAATTCCTTGTGTTATACATGTTCCGGGCCAACCGCCGACTGGGCTGGTTGGCCAACTGGCCGGCCCAACCACCAACTATAGTAAATAGTAAAATATTGAATTGATCGTGTTTCCAATAGTTTTTCTCTTGCCTCCGCTTTGGTCTCTCAACTAAAGCTATTTCCGTACGAGTAGCTAGATCTGATAAGTTGCTAGTCATGGTCATCATTATGACATTGTACACTAAGGTTAATTCTTCCTCATCTCCCGATTGTGGTTCTCTGAGGCGAGGTCCTTTAACGCTATCATTGAATGGGGCTACGACCCTTGATTTGGTCCATTGAGTGTAAGGAGTGGACGTCTCTGGTCATCCTGTCAGCTGAGGCCGTATGCAAGAGAGCTTTCTTGAGTATGCGGATCTGCTTGCCGGTCGTCAGCAGCTTGATTGAATATTTATTGATGAGTGTTATCTCACCACCACAGCTAACGACTACCGTGGATGCACGTCACGGCTCAGGTGGTATGTCCCGGCAGGTAAGAACGCAAACGGTCTGACTGACAGCTACACTTCTCCCAGTTTTGAAGGATGACTTTATCGAGCAGAACAAGCTAATGCAGCCTAGAATTATTCAAGAGTCAATGAACCGAGCGAACATTAAATATATGGTGAGCCGACATACAGGGTCTAAACGGCATCCCAGCGAGTGACCCATCATCAATCTGATACTTGGACTAAATAACAGAAATCTAGCTCACAGTAAACTTAACCTGTTCAAATCGCTCAAGTATCGAAACTTACTCCTTCCTTTGGACGAGCAACAACCTAATAGACCTTCGATAAAGAATGAATAACGACCACGTTTCAACACAACGCGCAAATGAAAAATTTAAGGAGATTATTGGAGAATCGGCATCGATGATGGGTCATTTTGCAGCGGCACTTTTGCAGATCTCTCACCCGCAAGTTGCAAATGCTCTCTACGCTCAGAGCTCTGTTACTAAGGATCCTGTCAAACGTGCACGTCGAAGTCTTGTTTATATCTACTGCATGGTCTTTGGAACGGAAAAAGAGCGCGACTATATTTTGACAATGACCCAAAATGCACATGATCAGGTTGAGGGTATGAATCCTGAGATCAATAATCCGGAATTACAGCTTTGGATCATAGCAACAATTTATTGGTCGTCAGTCACGTCATATGAGAACGTATATGGAAGTTTAAATGATCAAGAGGCGGAAGCGATATATCAACAATTCTCCATTTTGGGAACAAGACTGAAAGTAAATAAGGATAAGTGGCCAAAAGATTTAGCGGCCTTCAAAGTGTACTGGGAGAAAACTATTTCATCATTTGCTCAAGATGGGGTTTCCGTGGAAGCTGAGGCTCTAGCAAAGTCTATTTTGTGGCCTGGCGGATTATTTCCAAAAGCAATACCCCTGTGGCTCTTCATGCACATTTTTGGACATGGAGTAAGAATAATAACAACGGAAATGTTGCCGGAAAGTGTTCGAATTTCATTTGGCATGCCAAGCACGATGTACACTAGGGTTACATATCGAATAATTATGCGTTCCACTCGAAAAATCTATCCACTACTACCACGACGCCTGCGCCAGATTGCGAAAGACTTTTATATGAAAGACATGAGGGAGAGGATGGAGGGAGAACGGCGATGGTAGAGCTGCAAAGCTTAAAATGTTCAGCTATCCGATTCGCAAGCCTATAGGAAGGGGCAATAAGATGACGATCACAACGCCGAAGGCGCCTTTCAGACCTCGGCGCACGGCCACTACCAACGCGCATTTTCTCCTTTATCTGCTCATTCATATCAATCTCAGACATTACATTAGATCTTTAGCTTCTTGTATACTAAGCGACCCTCAATTACGTAGACGTGTTTTTTTAGCCTTCGACGCTTGCTAAGGTCCTATGCATTGCACCCATTGTGGCTTTGCCTGGCTTCGCAGCTGCATCGCAACTCCGCTTTGGAGAGCTACCTCAATAGAAGGCATCGTAAAGGGTCTTGGCTCAAGGATGCGGAGCCGAGGGAGGTGGCTGGCTCATATCTCAAGGCAGTCTCAAATTAAAGCTAGCCCCATTAGTCAAAGTCTGCGTGGAATGTAAAGGGCTGACGCATGAGCTCCAGCTCGGCTGGTCCTTATGTTTTGGTACGTACAGCGTCGCTCGAGAGCTGGCCATTGCCATAGGCTCTATGACCGCCATTGCATCGGGCACGTTTAAGACTGAGCGCGGAGGATAGTGAACAAATATACCAGAGGGCTACTTTGCTTCAGGTGATTCGAGCATCGGAACTGCAGGTGGTATCGAAACGGAGGTCTAGTTCCGAGAGAAATGTTACGCTAGCTACCATCGCAGCACTGGGCGGTTGGGGCGGAGCGCAAGGCCGAGGGGTGAGGTGCTAGAGTGATCGAACGCAGCTTTTAGAAATGTTAAGTTAATAAAGCGGGAGGGGAGCGAATCTCTTTTATAGAGTCCAAGCGTGGCAATGCACATTCGCCTCGCTTGATTGTACGAGCTCAACACTTTATATATTACGATATCAAAGCGCACCGCATGCATTGCTAGTAATGCGTAGAAAAATGTTTTCTAATTGCTCAGTATAAAGTGGGCTCGAATTACATAAGAGATCTGGGAGCCAGAATTGCCGTTTTGACTGGCAAAATCAAAACTCTCGCTTCTAAGCAACAATTATATCATCTTACAAAATTGCTGAGACGCGTGTTTTACTCCTCATCTCCTGAAAGATTAACTCAATTCTACGCTGAGTAAATCGGTCAACTTCATGGTCATCAATGCCATCTGCTAATGGCCCGTGCAAGAATTCCAAGCCAGCTGAAGATGGAGCACGAAATTCCCACGCCCGAGACGCCATCTGATAAAATTCCGCCTCCTTGCTTTGTTTCACTGACTGGTCCCGAACAAATACAGGCTTTGCCATCTTTGCAGCCCATTCCGCTGGGACGTACTGGAGCGGCTGTTTTAGCATCCACTTCAACGTCTTGGGTACATAATAGGAGGAGGATGCATGAATCACTCCGCGAGTGCCTGCATGAACGTGTCGAAGCAAAACATTCGCCACGAGATCAACTGGTATCTCGTCAAGAATATTATCCCCATCAGTGGCTGATTGCCAGACGCTTTGGCCTCCAACTGGCCTCGTCAAGCGAGCGTACAGCGTGGATATTGGGCATGAGCCTTGTGGGCCGTACATCTCAAAAGGTTGGGCGATAGCTGGTCCAATACTAGTAGGTCGTATCAGGAGCATGGGTAGGTTGGGAAATCGCGCCATCATCAGTCGCTCCATCAGCTGCTTGGAATATGCATAAGCCCAAGGGAAGCGCTGCAGAAATGTAGTTGTTCCAGTCTCCAATACTTCTTTGAGCTCCCTCTCAGCATCGTCGGGGTTTTCCATGAAGTATACCTTCTCCTCCACAGGGCCATCAGGGAGATGGGAGTTTGCATACGCACTTGAAACTTGGACAAATGTTTGAAGCCTGGTCATCTTAGTGGCTAAGTCTGCTAAGTGAAGTGCCGGCAAGCAGTTGTCCAAAACGACTTTAGATAGAGACGCCGCGAAACTTATATTTGCAGCTGCGTGGATGATTACTGTAACTTCCTTCTCAACCTTGCGAAGAATTTCTTCGGTCAGACCGAAACCTTCTTTTGTCATGTTTCCAGGAACAAGGGTGATCTCCCCAGTTCTTATCCGATCTTCGATATGATGGAATTGGTGGGCCATGGTGTGTTTCCATCGTTCCAAAGCTCGGCTCTCAGAACCCCGTATTAGCACGTATAGTCGTTTCACGTCAAGCACAATGCTTAATTTGTACAAGAGGCAACCCCCTAGGCCACCAGTTGCCCCTGTCAAAAAAACAACTTGGCCCCTATAAAAATCGTAGATATCGGCCATGGTTGTAAACAAGAAGTTTTACAGATGCAGAAAGAGATGGTGATTGCCAGCTATTGCCTCCCTTCCCCCAAGAAAAGATCTGTTCTCTATTAGAGTCTCCGCTTTGTCATCAGCGGCTTGCTCTAGTCCGCTCCACGCACTCTTCCGCGTCAGCTCGAGTGGGAGTCATCGGGAACAAGTAACGTTACGCCTCGGATGGCTAACCAAAAGTAGTATTTCTTCGTACGAGGTCGACAATGAGACTCAGCATAATCTTGTCATCAATGTTGGGCTATGTAAAGGCTATATTTCGTGACTTACCGTCCCCACCTTACCCAAGAGCAGAATGTTATAATTGAGGAGGGCGATGAGGAGGACTTCTTTAATCCTAAAATGAAAGATGGAGTCCTTCTCAGACAGAAACACTTTGTAGGAAAAGATGAGGCTGGAGAGCAGATTATACAAGAGGCACGAGCGATCTACTAATCGATGCTCTTGCAGACGGAACTTAGTTCCATGTCGCGCCTCTTATTCGGAGTATTCTATCGTGGAGTTCATTATCTTGCGTTTTTTGGATTAAGACGGCTGTGCTGTAGTACACTTGCAACGTCCCTTTGGTCCTTTTCGGAAAATACTCTGCAATCTCATCCCATGCCAACTTCAATCCTCTTTCAGCCCCTTCAGCAGTTTGTCGTCTTCTTCTGAGGATGTCGAATGCCTTCCAGGCCTGCTCAGGGTCCGTTCTGGCGAAAGCTGCCGCCCCCAGTCTCTGTCGTCACTACTCTACCACGAGAGGAGGCGGTAGCTCCTCTTGGGACAGTTTAAAAGGGTAATACACTATTCCCGACTGAGATGTTTTGGATTGTAAGGAATCCGCGGACTAGGGGGGAATCGACCGAAGACGGTGCTGATTTGACCCGTCGGAGAAACTACCGATAGAGAAAGAAGCTTCTTCTGTATTGCTAGAGTCGGCTGGAGATGGTTGGCTGTACTTGGAGCGGGGGGGTTATTTCCGCATGTAACACTAGGAACATGGGAATGCCGCAAATGCTTGGGTTTGGAGTTGGGGTTGGGCAATTGAGATCCGTATTCTCAAAATATTGGCTATGCTATGAAGTACTACTGAAGTTATTTTTTTGGGTAGACTGGGGGTGGTATTTCCATTAGTATAGTTGTTGATTCAGCCTTCGTAGTGTGGGCCTCTTGCGTCCCTAAAACCGCAGAGGTAAATAACATCCAGCCTCTACCACCCACCCTCCTCCCATTCTAGCTCCCATCCATGCAGCTAACATCCCTCCCAAAACTTCCTCGCCCTCTGCGCCTCAGGCTACTACGACGCCTCCCCCTTCAACCAACTCATCCCCATCTTCATGATCCGAACCGGCGCTCCCTCCTCCACTCCAAATGGGAATCAGTTTTTTACTACTTTTGCGCCGGCGTCGCATTTGGATGAGAGGATGTTTGGACATGTGTTGGGTGAGGATGGGTCGGAGACGCAGGAGAGAATGGGGGGGCTGGAAGTGGGGAATAAGAATAAGCCGGTGGAGGAGGTGAGAATTGAGAGGGTTACGGTGCATGCGAATCCGTTGGCGGGGTGAGGGGGAGGGGGAGAGGGATGATTATATGAAGGCGAGGGAGGCCAAGAGGGGAGAGGGAGAAGGGCATACTGCTGCGGGCAGAAGTAGTGGTATTCGTTGCGAACAAGGCCGTGGAAAGATTGCCGGCCCAGCATAATATCATCTACCATGGATGGTGATAAGAGGTGTATCTGGTCCAGTTATCTGGCCTGGTCCAGTTATTCACCGGACACCATAGGCACCCAGAGCCAGATGCAGGCAGGAATGAGTGAGGATGCTGCATGTTTCATGCACCCATACATAGCACCATACATAGCACCATACATATCACCATAGATTATCCTAACAAGAATTCGGATAACCTCATTAACCTGTCTCAAAAGAGCAACCTAGCTACTACAAGAACAACGTCGGCTTCCCCTTCTGGATCAATCTGATGTGAAGCCACAAAGCCCAGTATTAATATCCACCATAACTCAGCTCGTAAAGCTCCCCAGCAAGTAAAATAGAGCAACAACTCATACCCCCCATTGTGAGAAATCCTCGCTGAACGACCCCGTAGCCGATAACATAGCTCTTTGCTAAAATGAATGCTCCCATAGTATTATGAGCTATTCAGACACCTCTTCTTCACGAACGTATTCCTGAAGTTTGGATTTCCGTCTCATTGCCGACCCAGAGTCGAGCTCTGAGCCGAGCTTGTGGCAAGAGAAAATCCACCTCGTTCCCCCACTCCTCTTCAGAAACTCCCCTCACTCAAAGCAAAAAAAAACGACCTCCCCCCCCAAATCC
>JPKE01001971.1:0-23651 GCA_000750995.1 Pseudogymnoascus sp. VKM F-4520 (FW-2644) | reverse complement strand
TATTTTTTTTGGCATTGGAGGGGGATGGAATGGCGGGCTTACACTTTGTGGTCTTGCTGGTGTCGCTGAGTGGCTTGATGAGGTGCGGTCTCTGCTGCACTGGCTTGCTCTTCTTTGTTCGAAGTGATTGCGGCGGGCGAGTGGCCTGCAGGTTAGACTTCGCTGCAATCTGAGCTTTCCATTGGTTCGTCAGGGTAGACAGAGGGCCACCCTGCGACGACGGCGCGCGCTGAGACAGCACCTGCTCTCGGGCCATGCGGCTTGCATTCGTGTCTCGTGCGAATCTCGGCAGGTTCTCATATCGATTCTCATATCTCGCAGGCGAGTATGGGCCAGGAAGCGGCGTTGTCGAGACGCTCCTGTCTGGAATCGTGTTCTGATAAACTTTGTTCCGCATGAGAGCTTTTGGTGGACCGCGACCAATAGGCTGTTTGATGTACTTCGACTCGATCGTTTGAGATGTAGGGAGATCATCAAACCCGTCCAATTCACGGCCATCGCCAAAGTGGCGTTGCTTGTGAGGCTTCGTGACTTGTCTCTTTGAGGCAGCTTCCCGAGCCAATGCCTCAGGGCCTCTTAGGCGCGCGCGGTTAGGACTCGGAGACCTTATTGTCGTTCTAGACATAGCACGAGACGACGACCTGTAGTCGCTGGTAATCGAGGATGTAGAGTCATTTTGGCGGAAGTGGCGGGAGGTTTTGATGGTAACATGATGAGACTGTGCGGTCGAGTTCCCAGCCGGCAAGAACGGGACTGGGTTTCTCCTCGCATGAGACATGCTGCTATCCGCGCCTGATCGTTCCCGATCAACTGGAGTCTTGGGCCTAATTATTGAATTCGGCCTGCTGTTTGAGTCGGTTCGGGAAGGTGGTCTGTCGTAACGATGTACCGCTGGTTTAGCTGGAGAGTTGGTGTGTCTAATGATAGGCATCGACCTCTTCAACTTGAGGAGTTGAGCATTGGTTGTCGTCGGCTCACTGCGTAGGGCATTGAGCGACGGCTTTTGCGCGAGATCACGTCGGCGTGGTGTTAATGGTGGCATAGATTGTACAGATGTGGGGGTGGCGGGTGTTGGTATGCTGCTAACGGAAGACTGCGAGGAATGTCCTAGTCTCGAATGCGTCCGTTTCACCTGGGATGAAATAGGACCTCCACTCTCCGAAACGGGATCGAGATTTGACGCGTGCCTTTCATGGCCGAGTGGTCGAGGAAGCCTCGACGCCACGGGTGGTGATGGCTTATCCGTAAATTTCAACGAAACCGCCGTCTTTGGTCGTTGCGGGCTCATTGGTCGGCTTGTCTTGACCTTAACATTGCGGTTATGGGTCAAACGACCCGAGTTGAAGACATCGCCATCGCCAATTTCAAGACCAAAGAGGAAGTCATCTTTTGATGAAAGGCGAGCTGCAGCTGGCCTGGTCGATTCAGGTTTTGCGGCTGGAGTTTGGGCATCCTGATGTTCGGGTGATTGGGTTTCCTGGCGCTTCTTCAGGATATCCTCAAAGTTGAATGGGCCGGTTGGAAGAACAAGTCCATCGAGGCCTTCATCCTCACTCTCAATTGTAATAGAGCTGGAAACGCTGGGGCTGAGGGCGGAAGCAGATGAGCTTCTATTTGAGCGACCATCAGATCTCCGGGTCCCTCCAAATCTTGTGCCCAGGCTTCCCTCGCCCCACTCGTCAAACTCATCTTGTGAGCTTGCCGGAGTTTTCGGGATATCCTTTCCGATAGACAATCTTAATGGTTTGCCGTCGGATGGTAATTGGAAGTCGCTCTCAAAGTCATCATCCTCTTTGGACCCCGGTTTTACTGGAGTGGGTGGAACAATGACCGTGACGGGTTTCACCAGGCGTTTCTTCGTGACTTTGATAGTGCCACCTCCCCCACCAAAGAAATCATCGTCATCATCGCCGTCTCGGAATTGGTCCAGGTTGAGGTGACCAGAGCCGGTCTTTGGCCGTATGGTGGCGTATTTATCGAATTCATCGAACTTGGAAAACTCAGGACTGCTGAATTCGTTTGTTGCCGAGCCGGACTGGCTTCCTCCTGGACCGCTAACCTGTCGTAGAGCGTCAGGGAATTCACTCGGGTCGTGCTTCTTGATCTGGAATCCCTTTCCTCCAATGGTGGGCAGCTCAAGGTCGTCGTCCCAGTCGTCCTGCTGTATAACCTTCTTCACTTTCTTTCCTCCCAAGCGCTTTATCGTCCCTCCCATCAGCGCCGAGGCCGGAACATTCTGTGGCAGTGGGATGCCAGCCCTAGTTGCTGCTGCTATAGCATCGTGTCTGGACCTCTCGTCGTCGCCTGGAACCTGCACTTGACGTTCCTCGTCTCCGTGATTCGAGTCAAAGTCCGAGCGAATGGAAAGACGCGACGAAATAGACTCCCGGTGGTGAGATAGACCGGCACTTGTCGCGATCGACACGGTCCTGCTCGGGAATGCAAAGTCGTCTCCTCCAATGTCCAGGTCGTCATCGTCCCAGTCTTCCACAGCCTCCTCCACCACCTGTCGTGGTTTCAGCTGTAACATTTTTGCGGGACTCTTCGGTCTAAGCCGCTCCTTTCAATGGTAATTTCGTTCCTGTCCGTGGTCTGCTGGTCCACAAAATTCCGAACTATGGCAATGGCATTCACAATCGCGATCGAGTGTTGCGATTCATGACGGGAAGCGAACGGAGGGGTCGGGAGGCGTAAAGACGAATAGTATGTGCACAATTGATATTTGCTGATTCGGATTATCGTGTCTGTGAGGTGATTGTCGCGCGTTTGGCCGTGCTGTGGGTGTTCAACGCGATGGTGGTTGTTGGTGGGTAAATAGGATGGCGCAGGCAGCTATGACGAAGGCGTTCAGTCGTGGAGGTAGTTGCGCAATCGATGCAATAGTTCTATAGATGTCGCTGAAGGTATCGCTATCGCTGTATGCTGTATATCTGTCGTGGTCGTGGTGGTCGAGGTGGTCGAGGTGGTTGTTGAGTTGTAAAAGGTTGTGACAGTTGACAGGTACAGCTTCGAATAATAGTGAGGTTGGTGTTCGCGTCGCAAAATCTGGCAATCAGGGCGGGCGTAAGGGCGGGCACCAGTCCGGGCACAGGCCAAAAGTCCCCGGCCACCCGCAATCTGCAATCGATTAACTAGCGATGGGCGATGGGGGAAGCGACCACGATTTCTTTGTGAGGGGTATTTTACACAGTAACCATGTATCTTTTAATATATTTCATAAACCCCAGTGAATATCAAAAGAGCGGTAAGATTAACATAACATAACATACACGTGTTAATGTTTTAAAAGTCCTCGGTTTGCACGAGCGTTATATCAGAAATCAAGCAGTAATAAGTAAATAAATACTATAATAAATATACAATCGGTTACCTGGAGTGATACATCTTGATACAGAAAAAGGTACGGCATCATGCCGAGTCCTCGAGTACCATTGCCGTACCATTTCATGCCTGAGGCGTCAACTCTTTACGCGTCTGTCGCGTCCCCCAAACCCTGAGTACCAAACTTCAATAAGCTGCCAGGCCTAGGAGCACATTAAATCTCTACAATTTGCCATTCAACCTCTCAACCCGCAAATATGTCTGACTACGATGATGAGATGGACGTGGACGCCGCAGTGGACCTTCAAGACAATGCAGTTTCATTCTCCTCCAACAGAGAAACCGCCCAAGGCAAGAGAAGCGCAGCAAACCTCCCCGTCGAAGCTGAAGATACCCTACCATGGTATGTCCCCAACTAGATATTTGACTTACCCCCAACTAACCCCAACCCCCAGGGTCGAAAAATACCGCCCCGACACCCTCGAAGACGTCTCCGGCCACCAAGACATCATCGCCACCATCAACCGCTTCGTGGAAACCAACCGACTCCCCCACCTCCTCCTCTACGGCCCCCCCGGCACCGGCAAGACCTCCACCGTCCTCGCGCTGGCCCGGCGCATCTACGGCGTCAAAAACATGCGGCAGATGGTTCTGGAGCTCAACGCCTCCGACGACCGCGGCATCGACGTCGTACGCGAGCAGATCAAGACCTTCGCCAGCACGCGGCAGATCTTCTCCTCCGCGCCTGAGGCAGGCGGGAAGTCGACGGCGACGTACAAGTTAATCATCCTGGATGAGGCGGACGCGATGACGTCGACGGCGCAGATGGCGTTGCGGCGGATCATGGAGAAGTACACGGCCAACACGCGGTTCTGCATTATTGCGAATTATACGCATAAGTTGTCCCCCGCGCTGCTGTCGCGGTGCACAAGGTTTAGGTTTAGTCCGTTGAAGGAGAGGGATATTAGGGTGTTGGTGGATAGGGTTGTGGAGGAGGAGACGGTGAATATTACGCAAGAGGCTACGGAGGCGCTGACGAAATTGTCCAAGGGGGATATGAGGAGGGCGCTGAATGTGCTTCAGGCTTGTCATGCTAGCAGTGAGTCCCCCGTCACCCCTGATCCCATCCCGCATCAGCTAATGATACCCCCAGGCACACCCCTACACATCAAAGGCCAACCCATCCCCAAAGAATCCGAGATCGTCCGCGACAAAATCACCACCACCACAATCTACGAATGCATCGCCTCCCCCGAGCCCGCCGACATCTCTCTCATCGTCGACACCCTCCTCAAGACCTCAGACGTAGCGTCCTGCCTCTCTCTCATCAACACGCTGAAGGCGAACAAGGGGCTCGCGCTGGCGGATATCATTGCGTCGATCGCGGAGGAGCTGACGAAGCTGGAGACGCCGGCGCAGACGATGATTACGTGGATGGATGGGCTGGCGGAGGTGGAGTATCGGCTTAGTGGCGGGGGGAACGAGGTGGTGCAGACGGGGGCGGTGGTGGGGGTTGTGAGGCAGGGGGTCGAGTTGATGGGTTAGTTGGGGGTGGTGGTTGCATAGCTTTGGCGTTTTAGGGGGGTTTGGTGGGGATGGGGGGGAAATTTTGGAGTTAGATATCAAGGAATGATCATGATGAGATATATTATGAGTTGTAAAGAGTGTCTATCCCGTGCGCTGGAGGCCAAAACTGTTACAATGGCTGTTGCAGTGTTTCAAGGCTATTTACTGTCACACATCTAAACCTTCCAGATCTTCCAAAGTCATCACATTCATTACCTATAATATAGCCATTTACACCCACACAACCACACCACCTCTCACAGCCCATCATCCTCCGACTCCGTAGCCTCCCCATCCAGATCCATATCCTGATCCACAGGCCCAGCCTTCCCACCTCTACCACCAGCCTTCTTCGCCGTCACGGGCTCCTCATCCTCCCCATCCTCATCCTCAGTCTCCTGGTCATCACTCGTATCCCTCGTCGCCTCCTCCTCCCTCCCCTCCTCATCAGCATCAACATCCATCTCCTCCGGCTCCACCGTCTCCGCCTTCCTCTTCCCCCTCCTCGACGCCCCCGCCTTCTTCGAGTCCACTACAGGGGAATCCTCTTTCTTATGTCTACTCGGCATCTCCACCCCCTCATCCCCTCCCCTCCCCCCCTGTAGTTCCCTAATCTTCGCCTTCTTCTCATTCAACAACAACGCAAACTTCTCGAGCAAGCTATGCTCATTCTCTCCCTTCGCTTTAATAAGCTCTTCTAATTGCTCAGCTAGTTTCTGGCTCTTAGACTGCTCCTTGCGCAGAGCTGCTTGTGCAGATTGAAGGGTAGAGGTTAGGGAGTGCGAGTGTGAGATCGAGGCACCGCACCAGTCGAAGAGTTCGATTTCTTGGTCTTCGTCGTGGGGGAGGCGGAGGGAGCCGAGGCGTTGCTAGGGGGTGGTGTCAGCTGGGGTACGGCGGTACTCAGGGATGGTTGGGGGTTGGGGGGGGGAAGAGCATACAGTGATACCAGACGTCGACTTCTTGAAGATAAGCTCAACAGCCACATCCTCCTCAACCGCAGCCTCGACTTCAATCCCCTCCGCCGCAGCAGCCTTATCAGGATCAGACTCCTGCTGTAGTAGTATAACCTCCAGTATCGCCTCCCATTCGTCGTCGGTACAGGGCGCTTTCTTAGATTTGAGTTTCTGGATTTGGTTCTGTTTCACTTAAGGGCGTCAGCCTGGTCAGCGGTAATCTTCTAGAAGGGAGCGCATGAATCCCCAGCACAGGGATCCTTGGCTGGGAACTGGGAATGGTACGGGAGGGAGGGAGGGGAGGGGGGCTTACAGGTAAGAGCGAAAGGCGCACTGCCCTCCGTAGCTAGGATCTTGACGTCCAGCGCCGCAGCACCCTTCTGAGCGAGCGGGGCGATGTGCACGAGGACGAAACCTTCTTGGCCATCCTGGTGTGGGATCCTGAGGAGACCCATGGCGCGGATCTTGTGAGGGTTGGTAGTGGCGGGTGATCTCTTTGGATGTGTGTGTGTGTGAAACGGTCTCAAGATTGGCAGGAGGGCGTAACTCTGGGCTGGGAGGTGAGATTCATGCGCCGGGATGAGGGTGAGGGTTGTCAATGGTGGATTACGGATGGAGTGGTGGTGGAGGGCAAGGTATGGGTGGCTGGCTGGGTGATGGCCAATATATGGGATGAGGGGTAGATAGAGATAGATGAAGGCAGACAGATGAGAGCAGGCAACCAGGCTGAAGCCAATTAGCTGACAAAAATCGCGTCTCACACCTTCGGCTTCGAGTCCTCCGTCACGTCGCCATGCCAGTACATCAAAGGATGTGATATGTCAGAGCTGGCTGTTTGAATAACGTAGGATTGTGAAACAGATATATGGCCATATAAGATCATCGCTGGCCTCGTGCGTCATATACGGCACCCCCCGATAAGACCGACCTCCCGACACCCTTCCCCAGACTTTTTTTTGACGCGTCCAGAACCGCGTTTGGCTGTAAAAAGCGCGGTCAAAAAAAGTTTTAATCGCGTCGCGCGTTTATCCCGGCAGAACAATCTGCACAGCACTGCCCAGTGGTCACATAATTGATGAATTGGCGGCTCTGAATTGAGACATTATATTGAGTTGCAGAACTGCAAAAGAAAAAACGGTCATATTCATTCAATCAAAAACTAAAAGCTACATCCTATCAAAAGAACTGTATTCACCATGGTGAGTCTTTAGCATCATAAGCCGACGGCATCTGCGAAAAGATTTGGAATATAGTGACTTAAGACACCCGTCTCTCCGTCGAGCTCCCGTGAAGGGCTCAAAACATCGAGGTTGCAGGTGCTTAATCGATCTCAGACCCGTTGACTAGATAATTGACATCATGGGGATTTGATGGCTCCTCGAAGTCAAACTGAACAGCGACTCCATTATGCGTCCGAAGACGATGCTGATGTCAAGCCATTCACGAGTATTGTGGTAGAAAGAAAAGAAGAAGGGAAAGAGAAGCAGAAATTATTTCTGAAGTATGGATGGAATGTGTCATGTGACCCATAAGCGAGAAAATAGGAAGTGTACCTCGAGTTTTATGCATCAATGTATTAATGCATATTAAAAGATAAGGCTGGGTACAACACCTCAAGTACCGACGACGAACTATCAAAACCATCTTCCATCCTCCTCCTATGGACGACATTTCAACGATGATCAGACAGACAAACTCACAAGTTAAATAATATAACCATAGATAAAAATAAATCAATGCATGTAGTGTCTATTATCTAATATAGAATCCCTAAATAACAACTAACAACGTAGCCGAAGAGAGCAATGCTATATAGATTAGAAAGCACGAAGAAGAGCAAATAACCACACGCCCGAAGAAAGTGATTCTCAATGAGCAATCTTTATTAGAATGGATGACTAGATAACAAAGCTGATCTAACGCAGGCACAAGGCAGGAGGATCTGGCCGCCCAGAAAATTGCACCTTGACGATATAAGCCACCACTCTGTCCATGCCCAAACCGCACGCACTATGATGGTCTGGTTTCCTTGTCCCCTTGTCAACTCTGGCGAATGACTATCAGAACACTGCGAGCAGATTCCCACTTTCAAGGTGAATATTTGAAGAACAATTTGTAAAGCATAAGGGACTCCTCAGGCAGGAACTCCTCGAGAAGCCCATAAACATGAAGTTTCCAAGTCGCCCATGGGATAACATCCATAGCGTAGGATGATAATGTAATGGTATGGTAGGTTGCTTGAGAACATGTCGAAATGAAGACAAAGAAGAAAATTTCAGGCGGATCTCAGACGAAAACGATCTTTTGAAAATAGTACCGCCGAACTGAAACAAAGCGAGCTTGGGTGATCAGAGGATTTCAGGAGTCAATAGGGACATCCATATATGGGTAACACCAAAAGCGCCGAGACGAAGCTTGTTTTGGGGATATGCTTTATGCTGAAGAAATATGACTTGTTATTCCATCGCCTGTAGAGATCGTACAATGCCAGACCACGACCTCGAGATGAGTCTGCAATGCTTTGCCAAATTGGGAACAGTGCGGCAGCATTAATATCTAACGGTAGGCGCCACCAAATCGGGGATTGCCCTGAGGCATGCGGTTTGCGCCGAGGGCGGGGCCAACGCCAGGTCCAGGGCGGGTTGCAATGGCAGGGTTGGTGCAAAGCATACCGACACGAGACCCAAATTTGGATCCACGGAGAGAGACCATGTGCTTGCGGATGTGGCAAGCGACAATCTCCCTATGCTGGGGGTTGGAGTGAGTAAGAATGTACTGGATCAGATAGTTGCCGTATTGGTCGCTGGCAATATCAATGAGTGGAATACGTGGACGGTCGTTGCGGCCTTCGCAAACACGATCAAGATATCGCCCAAGAAATTCCACTCCGCCAATCTTGAGGCATTTTTCGACAACTTTGGAGGCGAATTGGTCCATGCTATACTCAGATGCATAGCGAATGACGTGGTCAATAGCACGGCTGCGGTCAACCGGTGCTCCATGCTCGCAAATGTGCTGAATGCACCAATTTCCAAACTGGCCGTGAGCAACAATGTCGATACTAGCAAGAACTTCTTCGATGCATGGGCGCTACAATATGTTAGCATTGATATTTAGGCACAAGCTTGATGGCTTACCTTGTCTTCCTCGAGGCAATTCTCAAAAATATTCTGCACAACCAGACTACCAGTCTCACCGAGGGCAACCTCATGCCACATTCCTCGGAGAGCCTCGTTCACAAATTTCATAATCTGAGGTGGTGACTCGGACCAGCGAAGCTCAAACAGTTTCTGCCAGACATGGCAGGCATAGCGGTGAATAACTGTCTCAGGGATGCGGCGAAGCAACTCATGGACCATAATCGCCTTATAGTCCTCGGGAACAGAGTCAAAGGCCTTCTGAACGACGTGGCAGCCGAATGCATCCATGGAAAGGTTCAATGTGTTGCCTCGAATAGCCTCAGCAATCTTGATAACCTGCTCTGGAGTACCATGTTCGAAGCAACGCTGGACAAGGAAGTTGCCAAAGCGATTAATCATCAGCGGGTAAGCCTGAGCGACAATGGCCTCGACAATATCATACTTTTGCTCAGTAGTCCCAACCTTGAGCTTCTGTTGAAGGAAGATAGATGCTTGCTGATCATTATTGCAAACAATCTTATCGACAATATACTTCCAGTTGCAGTTGACTGTGCGGTCAAGTAAACGGCGATAGTTCAAGGGCTCCGTAGTGGGGAGGAAGGTTTGGCCCTCCACAGCAATTGTGTTCTTAAAAGTTAGTATTTTATGAAACGGCTAGGAAGGGGTTTGGTCGCTTACATCATTCTTCCACTGCCCACTCAATGAGTTGAATTCTGGCGCGAATGGCGAAAGGGGGGAACCAATTGGCTGAGGCTGATAGTTCAAAGCACCGCCAGCATTTAACCCAATCGATCCTCCCATAGAGCTGGTTGCACCTCCACCAAGGCCTGCAACAGAACTATAGGATGTAGTAGGAGTCATTCCATCGTAAGAGCTGTTGCTGCTTGCGTATGGGAATGCACCTGGAGTGCGGTTCATGAAGCGGCCGCGATTGGCGTTTCGGCGGCCGGCAGCCAATCCAATAGAGCTATCATTGTCAGGAACAAGGCGCTCAGAACGGAAGCCAGGAACAGTCTGTCCCAAGCCCACAGAGTGATCAGAATAAGGTACGTTGAAACCACGTCCCCCCCAAGGGTTCCCAGGAAACCCAGAAGAAGATTGGAGGTCTTGCATGCCACCTTGATAATTGGTAAATGGGGCTCTACCAGAGTTACCCCAAATCCCACCGGCACGGTTGAAGCCACCAACAGAGAGGGCATCACTGTTGTCGGAATGGTTATCGTCCTGGCCAGTCCATGTACCATCTGGGAGATACACAGATCGTCCGGGAGCATTGAGCTGGTCCATGGGAAAGTCAGCTTCCGAGTTGCTGCCTATAGCTTGCTCAATAGTGTGCTTGGTGATTCGAGTTTGAGTAAGCTCTTGGTCCATGCGGGCAATCTTGCCTTTGGCTTTCTCGAGTTCAATCTTGAGGCGTAGAACCTCGTCTTTGCTTGGCTGTGACGTGTCTTTCTCCTCGACAGTGTCGATTGTATCAGTGCTGTTACCTGAAACGGTGCCTTCAGCAGAGTTTGTGACTGGAGTAATCGAGTGGGAGCTCGTAGCCGATGCCGTAGTGTATTCAACAGCTGAAGATATATGGGGGCGATGTGCATCATCACCGGTTTGAAGAACTTCATGCTGCTTATTGATGGTTGCCTGTTGCTCAGAGAGCTTCGCAAGGAGTCTATCCATTGGGTTGAGTTCGTTGAAGGATGTATGGTCGTGGTTCATCTTTGCCTTCTGTGATGGTTAGCTTGAGTCTGAAGTGGCAAGAGCTAGCCAATGTTTGGCAACTATAGATCGGAATGGCAGCTGCTGGCTCAGGATTAGAACTGACCTTTGGAACCTGGTTGACAAGCTTGGAGCTGGAGAGCGCACTGGTGGACTTCTTCAGCATGTTGGTAGGGTCCTGTTTTGAATTAGTTGGGGCTGATAAGAACATGAGGATTGTATGTGTCGGGCGTTGGCCAGAAGAGACATTGGAACAATGAGATGTGGGCAGAGAGCAGCGCACGAATGCTACAGAACCAGACACCATAGGTCCATGTGCATCTTGTTCTGGAGGTTGGAATGGGGTAGATATAGTTTGAAGATTCACTTACAGAACGCATCTGTGGCTTCTCATCTTCGAAACCAGTGTTCTCTTGAGACTGGCTCCTGCTGGTCAAGGTCCGACGAGAAGTTGGCGAGCCTGTAGCTGCAACAGTGGAAGACATGTTGATCGTCTCAGTTGGAGATGTTGGCAGTGCAGTGGTGTGTTTGTAATTCAGTTCAATAAAGGGCTTCGAGAAGGTAGTATGGTCAGAGATGTTTGATGGTGAATATGGGAAGTGAATGAAGAGAGGAAACAGAGAAGATCACAAAGATATAGGAGTCGTAGCTCAAACTGATTAGATCAGGTAGGAGCCACACAGATATGTGCTCAAGATACTTGCAAGAAGGGCAGTTGCTCCTTCCGTCCAAATTTTGTCTGGGTGCGTTCGTGTTGCTTTTGACAAAGATAGGAAGGAGCGGATGGCCTCGGTCGAGGTAGGTGCTGATGTTTAACTGAAATATAAACTTGTTTGACTCTGATGAAGAGAGTTAAATAGCTTATATGGTATAACTTTTGAGGACCATATGCTGGTGAAAATGAGTGTCGAAGTTGAGGTGATGTAGAAGAGAAGAAGAGAGGTATTGTGGGTGAACCACTCGGCTCTTATAGATTTCTGGCAGCACCACCTTGTTGGGTTGGGTATTGGAGTTACCACAGTGCAAGGCCAACAATCCCAACGCAGGTAATAAGGATTAGGGGCCTTTCTCGTTCTACTTCACAAGGCACCCGGTTTTCATTTTCTTCCCAGAATATAAAACTCCAGTTCACGGTTTACTGTTCTTTAAAGATCTGCCTTCCTGGCCACTGGGAACCATGGCCACAGAACCTACGCCTCTGGGTGAACCATTATGAAGAAATATGAAGAAATAGTACAAGACATACAAACTGCTGGTGCATATATCATGCAAATCAAATCTTGCAATGACTTCACGAATGGCAAGGCTTGACCGGAAATCCGCCTCTTCTTTGGCTGTGTCCAGAAGTTTACTTCAAACAGCACCGTCACTGACGATTCATGAGGCACACGAGATGGCCGTGAAGTGTTTTCTGACCAAAATATTGCTTATCATAAAAGTATTTGATTTATACAGTGACTGTTTATGAATCTGATATACCCCCGGTTTCCAAACGCCGTCAATGCCATTATACACTAATATACAGGCCACGCCCCATCTCAGGCAGCATCCTCGGTGGGGGCCTTCTTCTTGCCCTTGAACTTCTTGGACTCTGGATAATACGTTAGCATTTACAATTCCACCAGAGAAAGTATATCAGCGCTGTATGAACTTACCTGCTGCTGTGCGCTTCTTCTTTGGCGGGCCCTTTCCGCGGGCTTTGGTAATGGCAACACTCTCCAGTCGATCCTCCTCCTTCTCGTTCCACGTCTCCAGCTCAGGGTATGCCTTCCGAAGATCCTTTATGGTCACAACTCTCCGTGGGTAATACGCTGCCAGCGCTGGGCCCCGTAGTCGCTGTCGCAGAATCTTGTTACCGGTTCGTACTCCTTCGGGGTTGAAGGCTGTCGAAAAGATCTTGCATTGTGTCTGTAGTGCCAATTGCGTCAGTAAAAGCAATGCCCCCATTATATTTTATGAACATACCTTCATGAGATCCACAACTCTCGACCGTGCGACCGACATGGTTGATGATGTTCTTGGGGTAGGTCTGGTCAAGCTCTCATGGCCTCGGGGAGGGACGTCAAAATGTTCAACCTGAATAGGCTAGCGCACGACAACATTGACACATCGGTACAACGTTTCTCCGATATTTCTCACGATAATTGTCATTCACGTGATGCTTTGAAGAATAGTCCTCTCTTCAATACAAACAATAACTTGCTTTATATAGCTATCACAAACACGCCGAAATGGGTAAACGATCCCATTCGGATTTTGTTGAACCTGGTTCAGGGAAAACAACACAAGTGCGTCTCCTTACCAAGCCCAAGCAAAATCTTTCTAACACAAATTTCAGGGCCATGAAAGCAGCAAACTTGCTCGTGGAATTCAAAAGGATGGCTCTAAGAAAGTAGACGCATCATCCAATGAAGCCCAAACACCAGCGGGCAATGAGAGTGCCGATTTAGTCGCCAATCTATCCTTTGCTCTCAATGCCGTTCTCAAGTCAGAGGAAGCTATCTTGAGCAGCGGCACTCTGAACAGGGTTGGCTTAGCTCGTTGCAAGGCTTTACAGCTTGAGCTCCCTAAACCCAAGAAGGCGTCCTCTAAGGCAAAAAGCGCCGTCGAGGCAGCAGATGCATTGCCCAAAAACTCTTCCGCCGAAATCACGCCGCCCCAAAACATCGCCCCTTGGACAGCAGCTTCGATTCCCAGTACGCTCCCTGACCTCCCAGCCGTCCTCTCACCCGCCCTCGAAAAGTCAGCCTTCACCCATTCCGGCGCCCTCCCTACCAACGCCGGTCCCCAGGACTCGTATGAGCGTCTCGAGTGGGTAGGCGACGCATACATCTACCTCCTTACGACCCTTCTCATCTCGAAGACCTTCCCCGCCCTCCAACCCGGCCGCTGCGCACAGCTGCGCGAACTCTGCCTGAAAAACGAAACGCTGGCATCCTATGCCCGGCAATACGGCTTCGACACGCGGTGCCAAATCCCGAAAGACTTCGCGGCGAAGTCGCCGCAGGTCAAGATCCTAGGCGATGTCTTCGAGGCGTACGTCGCAGCAGTGATCTACTCGGACCCCAAGGACGGCGTTGAAAACGTCTCGAACTGGTTAAAAGCACTGTGGGCGGGCACGCTCTCCAAGGAGATTCTCGAGCAGGACGAGGTGAACAAGGCAACGCAAGCCGGCCCCGTCGTTGCGACCACGAGCGCCAAACAGGAGCTAGCGACGCAGATCGTTAGTCGCGGGATTAAACTTCTCTACAAAGATGCGGACACTCCCGGGAAAGATCCGGTGACGGGGTTTCCGCTTTACACGGTGGGCGTGTACCTGGAAGGATGGGGGGAGAAGAATAAGCTGCTCGGAAGCGGGACTGCTCTGGGCAAGAAAGAGGCGGGGGCTAAGGCTGCGGAGGAGGCACTCAAAAGGGATTTGTATGTGTATAGAGAGAAGAAGAGGATTTTCGATGAGATGAATAAGTCGAAGAAAGAGGCGGCAGAGGCGGCGAAAAATGCATTATAGGTTGTAAAGGTTATTGGATACAGATGTTTAGGATACCCAATGCTGATATATGTACTCTTATGCCTATGTTGTCTATATGCAACTCTTGTCTATGTGCTCTTATATACATTTCACTATTATCCACGTCAATACCCCTATAACTTCCCCTTAACCTTCTTCGGAGTCCACAGCCCGTTCGACTTCTTGCCCTCCGCCTTCATCACGCGGTCCCACTCGACTTCATACTTCTCACTGAGGTGATGCGCCGGCGTAGCCACGCTAACTTTGTGGTTCTCCGCCGTGCAATACGTAATCTTCCCATCTAGACTGACCATCTCACTTTGGATCATCGCCATCGTCCTGCCGACCTGTGTTACTTTGCTGTTGACGCGGACGACGGTATCGATGGGGACGCCGCGGAGGAAGGAGATGTTCAGGCAGCGTGTCACTCCGCCCAGAAAACTGGTAGAGAGTTAGCACCGGCGCATTCTAAACTCCCCGACTAATTTCTTCGAGGGGGATATCAGAACCGAAGAATGAAAGCCCCCAGGGGTGGTGGAAAACGTACTCCCAATAATCAGGTCTAGCTAACGGTGCCAATGCCGGCGTGGTCAACATATCAAATATGACCCCAGCGGCACCACCGTGTAAAACACCGTTGATATTGCCGTAGTACGGCGTGATGCGTATCTCGAATGATGCTCGTCCGTCAGGAGAGCCATCAATGACCTTTGCATCACGCATAACTTGGTCATCAAAGTACTTTACAGGCGCATCGGCGGAGATGAGGTGGAACCTGGAATTATTAGTATGAAGGAGCTTTGAGCCAGCAAAACTTGGGAATGAAGGGATGGGCAAAATGAAGCGCAGCTTTGATATAAGAGACAGTTATAGGAACGATTTAGAAAGGAAGAAATAAAGTATTGGAAACATCTCTCCCCTCACTCCCAGCAGATAATACAGAATAATAACCATAAACAACTTCAAAAATCACGAGACGAACGCTGATAGAAAGCGAATAAATGAGTTACATACCGGTCAAAGACGCTCTGGATCGCCATCATCGCCCTAGCACGTTCTGCCTCTGAAGTTGCCGCCATCGCTCCTTATATACACTCAGCGGCTCAATTTTCTCGAACAACCCGTCAAATGCGACTTAAACTTAATAATAACAACAAAGGAATGTGATATATTAGAAAGGGAGTATTCCAGCCCCCGTCCGTACATAGTCCATCGCCACATAATAGTTCCCGCGGAGCTCGTGATTTGCCGAGGTCTGCGTCTATATTGTGGATACAGAAAGGCTTAAGCCGCCTGTGCCATTATAGTGGAACTTTGTTTATGGCGAACTTTAAAATGCTGTATCGGCGAGGAGTTGAAGTGATTGTTATATCGAGGGTTCGTTGTATAAGATCCCTGTTCATATATAAATTATCCCTGGCTGGCATTTCTGGAATTTCGTTAGATTTTTGTATGTGTGCGTTGAATCCATGCTGATTTACATGCAGGTTGCACTGTACATACTCGCACCAGATTCTCAGATCCAAAGCGCATTTTCAACAGCATATTTCACTTTGATTATTTAGTAGAATTGTGTTTATTTAATTTAATTGGTGCTAGTATGTATAATTATAAGCTACTTCTAATTTATACGACTGAATTGTAGTGGTTTGTGAATAAAAGTAGTATATTGCTGTCATTATTTATTGAGAAATAAATAAGTTTTAATATCACAACATAATCTATGGTAATAGCACAAATCCTCATAATACAGTGACTTACCAGTGTTCCTAAACTAGAGAATCGTACTGCCTTAGAAATCGTACTGCCCAGTGTCGCCGGCAATGATTCTGATATTTAATTCGGAATCTGTCACCCCTGGATTGGGTCTATATGTACGAGTAGGACTTCCATTGTGATTACACCTCAACTTCGAACTGAATATACATTATACTCTAAAATGGCCAGCGAGGGCCATCTCTCCTTGGATAACTATTTGCACCCCATCATGACCCAGAACGCCCTCCCAGCCGTCGTATCTCATAACGCGAATAAATGATCGCACTCAGGTCATAGCCTAACATTGACATCCACGCACGGAAGTGTCCATTCCCTCCGACCTAAAAGGCTCCTTAGCCAGCCAACACCAATGCCTGTCCACTCCGGCCGTTCCGGGAGTCGCCTCTGAAGCTCCTGTAGTGCCACGCCACCGAGTGTCTTAGCCGTGCTGTTCATGGATCCTGCCATCATCATGGCCTGCTCCAGAGTGTCACCCGCTATTGACGTGTTATTGAATGCCTGGCAAGTGAAATTGCCGTCGGTGCCGAGAGGTGCTGGTAGAGGCCGCGCCTCAAACCAATTCGAGGAGAAGTCGAAGAAACATTGGTCCGCCCAGTTGCATGACGAGGCGAAGAGAATTAGGAGCAGGAAGGAGCAGTAGACGCAGGGCCTGTTGAGGAAGTATGTACAGACGAAGAAGAGGAATATGAATATTGGCGACGCGTTCGTTGGGATAAAGAGGAGGGGCAGCCAGCTGTGTATCATGTTAGGTCCTGTCCCGTCAAACGGAAAGAGGGGTAGAGAGCATCGTACCTCCGCAGACAGAACATCTTGTCAGAGACGTCTTAAGGCTTTACAGCTGCATGCAGTAGTATATGGTTATGCAAGCATTCAGGGTCTGTTTTGCGCCGGTGGTAATTATCGCGTGATGATCGTAGAGGGCGAGGCTGGACTTGTCTCCACCTGGATCAATCAAGAGGAACCCGCCAGCTCTTAAAATGCGCAGCGCTCGGGTACTCTGTTGCCTTATTTTCGCTATAGTATAATCGGAGTCGCTGGAGGTATGTTGTAAGGCTGGAAGGTAGATAGAGTGCGGATTAATTCAAAAAGATGAGGTTATGACGAATGGCTTATGAAGCTTGAGACAACAAATTCCACCTGGGAGCCCCAAGGCTGAGGCTGACTGACTGTTGGCTGTGAATTTCTACTGTGGCAAGTAAATCCCACAGTGTCTCTCGGCCGCATCTTCCCTGCGAATCAGAGTTGCTCTGGTAGAATTCGGCTAAGAGCACCCTGTGGTCTGTGCTCCCCAAATGGACCGCAGAAATATCATCATTGGGGTCAAGCTTGTTATCGACCTTCAAAACCACAAACCATACATAAACCGACCAAACTGTTTGATCCAACAGCTATTTCTGCATACAAAGATATCTTCTCTTCGTTGCCAGATAGAGCCTGCCTGTATTGAACAGCTTCAATTGTTTTGTGTGATATTCTAGACCCTGGCCTAACGACCCATCAACGGATATTTATCTAAGGACAACACTTGTTTTTGCGATTTTGTCCAACCTTCCTCTTTCATTTGCGCGTTTTGCGCCCCAATCGAACTACCTTGGACCACCATGGCGGGTTATTCGAACAATCCAAGCGGCTTCGATAGTCCAGAGGGCGGCAGCATGGAGTCGCTGATTGCACAGCTTCGTCAAAGGAATGCAAGCTCTGGTTCAACACCAACGCCACAGGCTCCAGGCTCAAGCTTCCTGACCCAGATTGCTTCCCAACAGTTGGCATCGCAGTCAAACCCATACTATACCCAGTCGCAGGCTTCACACCTTCATGGGTATCATCACCCTTCTGTTTCGTCAGCTATGGCGACTCCACCGATTTACAATAACCAGTCTCCTCACCATTCGTCAGCTGTCATGAGCCCGGTGTCGGAGACTGGCCCATCGAGGCCAATGGCTGTCCTGAACGATACCAGTGCCAGCAACGCAGACCGAACCGCGAACCTCTTGAACCTACTGAAGTTCAGCCAACCTGCTGCATCTTCTCCAACAAACGCGAAGCCAATTTCTCCACCTCCAGTGTCTCTGCATCAGACACAGCCAGCCGCAGAGAACCGTGGCACCGCGGATCTACTGGCCACACTTATGGGCTCTGTAGGCAATAAGGAAAACAAGAGAGTTCCATCTGCACCACAAACTCAGTTTACTCGCGAGACTACCACAGCGTCTGAAATTCCAGATACACCGGCCGATACACAGGCATACCTTCTACAGCTTTTGAACCGACCAAAGCCAGCACAGACTGACAACAAACCTGTGATCACTCCTGCAAAAGTTAAAGCATCTTTTGGTGAGAATATAGTGGCTGAAAAGGTTGCTCCAAAAGATGTGATTGATACAACGGAGGCGACAAAGGAAGCCTTTGTGGAGGATGTTAGCCCTACTACCCAACCGCAGGTTGCGCAGGAACCGATTAAGAGTACCAAAACTCTTTTCAACTATGTCAACCCGTTCGAACAGTTGGCCGCATCTTCGCCACGCAATCGCACACCAGCCCCCGCTGCAGCTGTGCCGCAAACTGCCACGAAAGCTCCCGTACAAATTTTGAAACCTCCCAGGCACACTACTGGCGAGACTTTGGACCAGAAGCGCAAGGAGCACGATAAGTCTCCATCTGTTCCCAGCCCTGCGCACGCCAAAAGAAAACTTGGCCCCACAGAAACGCTACCAACCGTACCCGGACCGTCTGACGTTCAAAAAGTATTTGGAATTGGTTCGACCAAACAGCCCACAGAGACTGTGGCACATGCCTTAAACGAGGCTGGAAACCAAGCTGACAAGGAAGTGAGCGAGGCATTGGCTCGTGCCTCGGAATCCCTTGTCCTCGAGGACTCTGTATCTGCTAAAGCCGCCAAAGCCGCGGACGATAGCGTGGATAAACTAGCATCTCTCATCGAAAAGCAAGATTTCCTGAAAGATGGAAGCAGTAAGACTCAAGATGCTGTCGCCTCGACTACTGTCAAATCAGTTGTCAGCAACGCAGTCCAAGATTCTGTTGTCGATAGCTGGGAGAGCGCTGATGCCGACGCTGTGACACTTAATCCAGCAGATCAGAAGGCCTCTGGCAAGAATATCAAAATTTACAATTTCCCACTAAAGCCATGGGTTGCCATCACTTTACGATCAGACAGCAGCGTGGATCGTCCCACGTTCGACCCAGAATCAGCCATGGCTATTGCTCGGCTCAGAAAGGTCTTTGATCAAAATGATAGAACTTTGGTCACTGCTACCAACAACTTCATTGTCTTTGCTATGTCCAAGAACGGAGGAATACGCATTATTCGCCAGGATAGTGGTCGAGACAGGAAGATATTTGATGAAACCCGAGACCAGGTTTTCAACGTGTCCGCATCAACCTCTAACAGAGATGGATCGGAGGCGGTTATCGGCACCGGATGCAGCGGCACAGTTTACTGGGCTGCCGTTAAAGATACTGGCGGAGACAAAATTGAAGAGTTTAATGCTAAGACTAGCTTTGCTTTGCCGCCAATTCAGTCACCCGGCGATGAGAATCCAGGCGGTGTTCTGAAGACCAGAGCTAGAAAGAGCTCTGTACACCCTGAATTCTTTGCTGTTGGTCGTGGAAAATCGATCCACATCATATTCCCCTATCTAATCACTGGGGGCGGATTCATACAGCCCGGCCCTGATCGTTTTGTCGACATCGACAAATATCTCAGCCAGCGAACGCTGAAGATTGATACCGGAAAGGCTGCCAAGGACTTCACTTTCAGTCAGGATGATACTACTGTTGTGTCGTTGGATAAGGCTGGCCGGGTCAAATTCTGGGATGTCCGTGGACTCACCTCTGAAAACCAACCCAAAACCCAGTCTATCGAAACTAAGGAGCCGTTGATGACATTAATTACAACTCCGGCCACCGAGAAGTCCTGGCCTACTTCTGTCATATTTGTTGACAAGGTTCGCCCGTACTTGAAAGGCTGTGCTTTGAGATATTTGGTTGTTGGCATGAAGCAGAACCATACGTTGCAACTGTGGGATCTTGCATTAGGTAAGCCAGTGCAAGAACTGCACCTGCCACACGACAAAGAATCGGACGCCGCTTGTAGTGTTGTTTACCACGCCGCTACTGGCGTAATTGTCGTCGGACACCCAACAAGAAACTCGATCTATTTCATCCACGTGTCGGCACCAAAATACAATCTTCCGAAGTCACTCTCTCAATCTGAATTTATTGAAAAGCTTGTGAAGAAAGATACGACTCTTCCAAGCCCAGAATCCACAGCTGTTATGAGTGGTATCCGCGAGTACCTTTTCTCTGAGAGCCTTGAAACAAAGGAAGGATCTGATAAGCGAGCTCGAGGAGACCTTCGGAGCTTGGACATCCTGCAACCTGCAGCAACACTCAACCCAGCGAAGCCAGATACAACACTGTTTGAGCTCTATGCTATGCACTCTACAGGTGTTACTTGCATTTCAGTTAAGCCTGAGACTCTTGGTTGGGATTCCAACAACAGAGCTGTGAACCCAGCATCGGCGATAGACGAAGGTCTCATCACTGTTAGTGAATTGAAGCCGATTGAGTCGCCTGCCCCAAGAGAACCTACTAGTTCACCATCTGTATCCACGGCGACTACTCCATCAGCACAGGTTACTCCAAAGGCCCCCACAATGGCAAAAGAAACCGGACGCAAGGCCGCTGTGGTAAACAACCATGCCGAACAGCCTGCTGCTGTACCTGGAACACCAGCTAAGAAAGCTGAGCAGGCCCAAAACCTCACCAATGGAGGTCAAGAAACAAGCGGAGCTGAGAAGGTGGAGAAGAAAAAGAAGAAGAAGGCTGCAGCAGCAGCAGCTCGTCATGCTGACGCCGTCTCTGAATCTTCATCTGCAGCAAGCAAGGCTGCACAAGTCACTGCCAATGGAACCTCTGAAGCAGTGGTTGGTGTCGTTTCTCAAGATCAGATCAACAAGGCGCTGAAGACGGTTGATGCTAGTATCTCTGATATGGCACGCCAGCTTAACTCCTCGATTGACAAGATCTACCAAAGCTTCGACACCGATAAAACCGCCCAGGCTGCAGCGGCTGAAGAGAAGCAAGTCGCCCTTCTTCGCCTCGTCTCTAGCACACTTGGCGAGAATGTTGACAAGACTTTGGGTTCGATCGTCGAGACAAACACGAAGAAGATCCTTCTTCCTTCCCTTACGGATTCCGTCTCCAAGGCTGTCTCCAAGAATGTTCACGACCACTTGTCCGCCAAACTTGGTGTTTTGGTTCAAGCCTCTGTTTCGAAGGAGGTTCAAGCTGTTTTGCCAGGAACACTCGGAAAGGCCCTCGAGAAGCCCGACTTCTTGAGAAATCTTTCGAGATCCATGACCGACTCCATCTCTGGCACTCTTGCGGTGTCCCTCACTGAGTCTATTTCAGCGGCCGTCGTGCAGAAGGTTGCCTTCAAAGTCGAGGAGAACTTTGCGAAGGTTATGAAGAATGAAATTGTCCCATCATTCAATGCCCTTGCGGCTAGAACAGCACAGAAGAGTGCCGTTGATATCCAGCGCACAGTCTCAGAGCGCATTAATAATTTGGAGAAGCAGCGCCAGTCAGACAGCGACGAGATTTCGAAGCTCTCAAAGGTTATTGAGGGATTGACTGAGATGATCTCCACAATGGCCTCTGCCCAGGAAGGCTTCCAGGCTGCTGTTTTGAGAGGCAACAATAGTGCGGCCCAGTCAAACATTGAGCAAGCAACAGAATCCCAAAGATCAGTCCCAGAGGCCGCAGTTACCTCTCGTTCGCAGGAATCGCCGGTTTCGAACTTTGAACAATTCGACAGCGACAGCCATCTGTACGAGCAAAGCCTCCAGTCAATCGGACATCTGATGAGCGACGGAGAATTTGAGACTGCCATGATGACTTGGATCAAGCTCAACAACAGCAAGGTTATGCAGGATATATTTGATAACTATTTCTCGAAGTACGATCCGGGTTTCATGCGCGAAGTGTCGCCAATCCTGAGTCTGTCGACGGCAGCGACAATTTCGCAGCGATTTGACAGCCCATCGCTCATGGAGCGCATCCAGTGGCTGGAGACGATCTTGCAGATCTACCAGTCGTTCTCACCTGAAGAGATTGACCCCGTAAGTACAACAGATGCCTATAGACATGTGGACAAAAGCTAACAATTTTTTAGGATGTCGTGAAGCCCTGTGCAACTCTCATGGAGCTCCTGAAGGAGCGCTTCGAGCACCTCTTCATGCGCGTCAGCCAAGCATCCGCTCATGATCCTCTCCTCAAGCGCCTCCATACCCTCGTCACAGTTACGACTCGCATCATGGAAAACATGCAGCGAACATTCTAGTGGCCCTCTTAGGCCTCACCGCCGCTGCCATCCAACCTGGCTTAGTATTTGAAGGAACTTTTTACCTCCGAGAACTACGATAAATGGCCACATTTTACGAAACTTGATTAAAGACCACCTAGCAGGCGTCGTGCATTTTGTTCTAGATCTTTGGAGTACTCTGGCTATCTGCTACAGGATTTCAGGAGATTACTTTGGGCATGGGCATAGTTATATACTTGCTTGGACTTGTCGAAGGCGCTGAAAATTGCGTCGTCCCTGAGCTGGCTGCTCTTCCATCAACTTTCACCAATATTTACTCTTCTTCTACCGGCCACGTCTTTGGGCTGGTCATTTACACACCTGTTATTATATTTTTCTCACGCGACGAACTCGGATAAAAGCCGTATAATCAATTTTCGCATACTCACTCTACGAGCCACACAGGCTTGAATGCCTCCAGGCTATACTTTTTATCTCCACGCGCCACACGTTTTCCACGCCTCGATACCAAGTCGTTTCGTATATTCACCGTCTTTTGCAAGAGCTGGGGGGTCGGACTGGGGGTGGGGTGCGCCGGGGTGGCAGGGGGGATTATGTAGTAATGACGGTTATGCGGGCATGGATGTTATGTACTTTTAGAGGACGAGGTTTCTGCCGTGAATTGTTTTTAGTTTTTCGTTTCTGAAGGGGGGGAGGTGCATAGCGAATGGGAATCCAATTGTTGTTGGTTGATTTCACTGATTGATTTGAGTGACTGAGTGACATGACTGTGGATCCTGAGTCGGAATTTATCGTGGCTATGTTGATTTATAGGGTCTCATGCACTGTTGGAGGGTGTGACGGATCTAGCAGATATGGGCTGGGGAGTTACGAAGGCCGTGGCCCCGAAGTACTGGCATCAAGACATGTCACAGGCAACAGACAAGAAAACACAAACTCGCGGCCTTCAATCAATCCAAAATCTCATTCAACCGCTTACTCCCACACCCCGCCACCCGCAACGGCCTCTCCCCCCTCTTCGCGCGCCAATAATTCGTCGACTCAACAATCTCGCAACACCCCTCAATCGCCCACCCCCAATACTCCACAAACTCCTCGGTCGCCTCCCACCCCCTCGGATCCCACGGCTCGCCCCACACAATCACGCCCTGCCGCCCCGTCGGCGCATGAAAGAACCCCGTCATATCCGCACATAGCTCGTCATCCCACGCGTCGCCCGCGAGGATGAGGTTCTCCCGCATCCGCGGAAACGGGAGGAGGTCTATCCACGGGTGGTGGGGGATGCGTTTCTGCAGGGCGGTTGGGACGAGTGCGGGGGGGAG
>JPKE01001967.1:0-25035 GCA_000750995.1 Pseudogymnoascus sp. VKM F-4520 (FW-2644) | reverse complement strand
CCCTACCATCCCCCTCCCATCTCGACCCAGCCCTCTTAGCGTACCCCCTTTCAAGGAAATTTGGACCTCAAAATATACTGATCACCCGCAAGGTGGCCTCACATCTGATCGTCCCTCTAAACTACTCGTACCAGTTCAAGTCTACGGGAAACGGGAAAGCTACCTTCTTTTTACTTCTCCGCCCCAAACTCCACTGCAACACCATATCTCATCCTCGACATCCCCCTCGCACTTACTGAGAATCAAAGTCCCTCGCTACCTTTGCATTCAGGCCAACACGCCGACTCGCTCTCCTACTATACACGGTGGGGTAGCTCTCTCGCCCCTGGAACCACCACACTTTTGCGCATACTGCTCTTAATTCACAACCATCCACCATGAAGGGTAAGCAGCTAGCTACCAGGCAGAGACACTCGTATCAGGGCAATGGCTAACTTGGGGTATAGCTCTCATTCTTGTCGGCGGCTTTGGCACGCGCCTGCGCCCACTCGTACGTTGCACCGACGAAATTCGAGCTCTATAAATCGAAACATGACTGATCACAATGACAGACCCTTACACTGCCTAAGCCACTGGTGGAATTTGGCAACAAGCGCATGATCCTGCATCAGATTGAGGCTCTGGCAGCCGCAGGCGTAACAGATATTGTCTTGGCCGTCAACTACCGCCCTGAGGTTATGGAGAAGTACCTTGCCGAAGTGCGTCTCCCGTCCTGAATACCTCCTCCCTACACAGCCAGCTGACTGGCGGTTACCTACAGTACGAAGAACAATACAACGTCAAGATCACATTCTCCATCGAGACGGAGCCCCTGGGCACCGCTGGACCGCTCAAGCTCGCCGAGAAGACTCTCGGAAAGAACAACGAGCCCTTCTTCGTCCTCAACTCCGACGTCATCTGCGAGTACCCGTTCGCGGAGCTAGCCGCCTTCCACAAAGCACACGGAGATGAGGGCACCATCATCGTGACCAAGGTCGAGGAGCCGTCGAAATACGGTGTCGTCGTGCACAAGCCCAATCACCACTCGCGCATCGACCGCTTCGTCGAGAAGCCCGTCGAGTTCGTCGGCAACAGAATCAACGCCGGTCTCTACATCCTCAACCCCAGCGTCCTAGAGCGCATTGAGCTCCGCCCCACCTCCATCGAGCAAGAGACCTTCCCCTCCATGTGCGCAGACGGCCAACTGCACTCCTTCGACCTCGAGGGCTTCTGGATGGACGTCGGCCAGCCCAAGGACTTCCTCTCCGGCACCTGCCTCTACCTCGCCTCGCTCAGCAAGAAGAACTCCAAGCTGCTAACCCCGACCAGCACGCCCTACGTCCACGGCGGCAACGTGCTGATCGACCCCTCCGCTAAGATCGGGCGCAACTGCCGCATCGGCCCCAACGTCACCATCGGCCCCGACGTCGTCATCGGCGACGGCGTGCGCCTCCAGCGCTGCGTCATCCTCCAGGGCAGCAAGGTTAAGGACCACGCGTGGATCAAGTCCACGATCGTCGGCTGGAACTCCAGCGTCGGCAAGTGGGCGCGACTCGAGAACGTCTCCGTCCTCGGCGACGACGTCACCATCGCCGACGAGATCTACGTCAACGGCGGCTCCGTCCTGCCTCACAAGACCATCAAGGCAAACGTCGACACCCCCTCCATCATCATGTAGAGCGCAGCCACTCTACCGATTCTTGGGCGCGCGTTGCCAGCGCCGGCGGGCTGTCTATCGACTGCCGCCCGTTTATTGTCGCGCTCTACATATACGAGGGGCATTTTGGTAGCAAAAAAAAAGCAACGGCGTAGATACTGTACCTTCCCCGCGCTCTCAACGTGCACAAAAAACCGCAAGAACATAAAAAAAAAACACACACATACTCCGCCTGCCGACCCCTCTAATCTCTCCTCTTACCGCCGCGCTTATCCCGGCGGGGGTTCGGCGGCGAACATATTACCATTCTTCTCATTGCTTCGTTTTTTGGCGGGGGGTTACGGGTAGGACGGTGCATGCATCGGTGGGCGGGCTGGAGCGCGCATGGAGGGTATAGATGGAAGAGGGGGGGTATACTGGGTGTGTGCGTTGCGCGTTTGGGCCTGGGAGACACTAGGGCGGGTTGTGTACAATTGCGATGATATGGATTTTTTTTTTGTACAATAAGCTTATTTATCTACCTTGGATGGGGTAGTTTTCTAGAACGGGCTTTGCTATTGTCGTTTTTATGCTTGGGTGTGAGTGAGATGTTGATATGGGGGCTTGTGATATGCTGATAATCGAGGAGTCCACCCTTTTTGGAGGGCTGGAAGGTTTTGGTGTGGAGCACGTGACACGTGATGAGTTTCATGTTTCTACTTAAAGTAAAGAGGAAGGTACGAAGGACGGCAGTGCGGCTCCTTCCGCCTCCTCCTGAAACCTCATTTTTAATATAAGGAAGGCACGAAAGGGGGAGGTAAACAAATGCTAGTGCGGCTCCTTCCGCACCTTCCCCAAAACTTCACTTTCTTATCTACGTCAGACATGATTGGGGATACACAGTATCACATCTCCATGAGGAAGGAACAACCATACGTGACGTGACTTCCATATGGCATTTTGGTTTTATACAAAAATATAGCTAGAACGAAAAATGTAGGCTTCATTTTTTGATGCACAACAAAGACAATAATACAATGAGGCCCGCACTCCGTAGAGCTCCCATATATGCCAATGACAAACGAAACCCACCAACCCCCCCCTTACCCCCCACCCCGATTCCCATTCTCATCCAACCCAACCCATCTTGTTACAAAACATCTCTAGGTCGATCTACCCGGCTCTTCTCCCGGGACTTCAATTAATCATCTATCAACCAGCACAACTAATCTACTCCCCCTTAAGCTTCTCCTGTCTAACGGCAAAGGCAGTCTCGAGCAACTCGCTCTCCTCCCTGAGATGGGCGGCCTTGAGGCCCGTAGCTACCGAGGCACTCGGGTTACGTCCAGCGTACATGACGTGTTTCCTGTTGTGGTGCTCGGTGACGTTCAAGATGGTCTCGATACGCGGCTGCGTGAAGGTCCACGCGCCGGCATTAAGGGGCTCCTCCTGGCACCAGACGATGGTCTCGGCGTTGGGGTAGCTGTCGAGGTTCTCCTTGACCTGCTGCCATGGGAAGGGGTTGAGCTGCTCGACACGGGTGATGGCAGTGTCGGTGATGCCCTTGTCGAGGCGGTGCTTGTGCAGCGCGGCGTAGACCTGGCCGGTACACAGGATCACGCGCTTGATGTCCTTGGGCTCGGCGGCGGCGCCGCCGTGCTCGGGCTCGGTGATGATGGGGCGGAACTGGGTGTCGCCGACGAACTCGTCGATGGAGGAGCGAGCGAGCGGGTGGCGGAGGAGGGACTTGGAGAAGAAGATGATGAGAGCTAGATTGAGTTAGTAGGTGTGGTTTGGGTGGTTTGGGTATGTGACTTACGTTTCCTGAATTGTCTGTTCATCTGTCTGCGGAGGATGTGGAACAAGTTAGACGGCGAGGTCATGTAGGCGATCTGCATGTTGCAGTCCTGGTGGAGACGGTCCAGCTTGTCGGGGCTTGGGTAGACGCGGGGCTCCTCGTTCGAGAGCTGGAGATAACGCTCCATACGACCGGAAGAATGTTCGGGTCCTTGTCCGTCATATCCGTGGGGAAGAGACATGACAAGACCAGATCTCTGCATCCACTTGACTTCTCCGGAAGCGATGAACTGATCGATAATACATTGGGCATTGTTGGCAAAGTCACCGAATTGAGCCTCCCACATAACGAGGGCATTTGGCGACGTGAGAGAGTAACCATATTCAAAGCCCAGGCAGCCAAACTCACTTAGCGAGGAGTTGGAGATGACAAATTTGCCTTGGTCTTTGCTGACGTGTTGCAGTGGAGTGTAGGTCGCTTCGTTATCTTGGTCGTGGAAGACAGCGTGACGCTGAGAGAAAGTACCACGCTCAACATCCTGTCCAGAGACACGGACGTGGTGGCCTTCGGTAACGAGAGATCCAAAGGCCAAAGCCTCAGCAGTCGACCAATCAATGTTCTGGCCCTCGTTGACAGTCTTCACTCTGTTGGAGAGAATACGCTTCAGGTTGCGGTGAACATTGAACTCCTCGGGAGCCGTACCAATTGTGGTTCCAATGTGCTCCAAGGTCTCCTTCTTAACACCAGTTGGTGGGTGAGGGAGAACCTCGGTGGCGAGCTCCTTTGGTGACTTGAAGCCGTTCCAGGCGGATGTGGTCCACTCCTTGGAGGTTGGCTGGTAATCCTTGCTCTTGGCAAAGGACTCCTCAAGCATACCCCAGACCCACTTCTTGTGCTCATCAATATCGTCCTTGGTGAACGTACCGTCCTTGAGGAGCTGGTTAACGTAGATGTCGATTTGTGGCTCGTGATCCTGGATGCGCTTGTACATCAATGGCTGTGTGAACGAAGGCTGGTCAGTCTCGTTGTGACCGTGCTTCCTGTAACAGACAAGATCGATGACAACATCAGAGCGGAACTCAGCGCGCCAATCAGCGGCAAGCTGGCAGACGTAGTTGACAGCCTCGACATCATCGGCGTTGACGTGGAAGACCGGAGCATCAATAGCCTTGGCGATATCGGTACAGTATGCGGTGGAGCGGGCGAAACGAGGGTCAGTGGTGAAACCAATTTGGTTGTTCACAACGAGATGGATGGTGCCACCAGTGGAGTAAGCCGGAAGAGAGTGGAAGCCGAGGCATTCGTACACAACACCCTGAGCAGCGAAGGCAGCGTCACCGTGGAGGAGAACGCCCATGGCGGTGGTGTGGTTCTTCTCGTCGTTGTTGTAGTGCTGGATGGCGCGGGTCTTGCCAAGGACGACGGGGTCCTCAGCTTCCAAATGAGACGGGTTGGCAACGAGAGAAAGCTGGACACGCTTCCCAGATGGGGTTGGGCGCTCAAAGTTCATTCCCAAATGGTACTTGACATCTCCAGATCCCTCATCCTCACCAGCAGCAGTTCCGCCGAATTCGCTGAAAATAGATTCATTCGGCTTGCGAACAACGTTGCTGAGGACGTTCAGGCGACCACGATGAGGCATACCAATGACAATGTCCTTGACGCCATAGTCGACGCTGCGATCGATGAGAGCCTTCATTCCGGGAACGAGGGTCTCGCAACCTTCCAGACCGAAACGCTTGTCGTTGGGGTATTTTGTCGCGGAGAAAGCTTCGAAGCTGGACGACCAAATAAGACGGTCCAGGATACGGCGCTTCTCGTCGACGGAGTATTTGTATGGCTGTGGGATTTCGATACGCTCTCTGAGCCAGTCGCACTGTTCCCTGTCTGGGATGTGAATGTATTCGACACCATATGATCCACAGTAGATGTTCTCGCAGGCGGCAATGATCTCGCGCAGAGTCATCTTCTCGCGGCCATCCTTCTTAAACCTAGGTAGAATGCCGGGGCCTAGGGTGTATTCGGAATCAAGGTCCTTCTCCGTGAAGTTGTAGTGGTCAAGGTGTAGTTCTTTCGGGTTGCTGTATCCAAACTCCTTTGCCTCGCCACGGATGCCGAGAGGATCAATACGAGCCTTGTGATGCCCACGAGCCTGATATGCGCGAACAAGGAGCTGGACCTTCAAGTGATTCGTGACATCGTCGCTTGGTCCGGTTGCCGAACCTGGCATGAACGAGGGGACGCCACCAGCTGGTGTAGGCACCAAGGTAGGCGGAGGGGTGAAAGCTTGCGACATTGGCATGTCGCCGCTCTCCATGTTCTTGAAATATACTTGCCACGAGACGTGGACGCTCGACGGGTCCTCCTTCCACGACATGTACATCTCGTCGATATAATTTGCCGTGTTGCCGGAGAGGAAGCTGTCGTTTGGTTCCGGCGCGTTGGCAACGGCAGCAGCATATCGTTTTTGGAAGGCTACCGCCAACGGACGCCGTTTTGAAGCGATTGACGACTTCAGAGGGCTGGGTGATGAGAAAATGGTGGCTCTAGAGCTCGAGTTGGCTGACAAGGAGCGTGCCTGGCAGCCAGCTCTCAAGAGCTGACTGCTCGACTTTCGAAACGAAGTTCTAAGCATTGTGTCAAATCAACGCAGGAATGGCAATTGGGGAAGTTGAAAAAAGCGAAGGTTCGGTCATTCAGCTCCAGATTGTGGAGGAATAAGTGAGGGATGAGGGATAAAATAATAGGGACTTTGGAACTTCTGTCGGAACGAGTGACAGCATAATAGTTCTCGGGCAAGGGGACATCACGGGACTCGGCTCTAACCTCGCCTTCTCCTAACCTTCTAGCCAACGGCAGTCCGGGGATGCCGGCAATGATTTGTCAGCAGTCATTTTGTTCATGCTGCGCAAATTCTATTGGCTCATTTGTTTGTTTTACTCCAATTTACTCCAAGTACGTAGCCTTGGCAATCGGCTACGACGGCCGACGGATATACGTTTTAGCGGCCTGTACCTTGAAGATTATATGGATTATATGGTCAGTGAATCTTTCAAAGGTTTCAAGCTCAAACACAGATGCTTCATATTTACGACTAGTACTAAGGCCGACAAAGAGAATCTGGGTTGGGGCAGCAAAGGAGGCATTGTCGATCATAGTAGGCACACCCTGGAGAACAGATCGCTGGACAACAGCAAAGAAAAAGTGTCTGCCCAGGTGACTAAACGTGAGCCTTGTTTATGTAGGCAGACAATGGTAACCTCACTTCTGCTACACAAGTAACACCCAAACGTCCGTGTGGAAGGATAAACGCAGACTTCTCTCGGCATCATGGCAAGCCCCAGAGGTTCTGCCGCTTATAAAAAGAAAGATGGCACAGTGACACTATCACCAGACCAGACGTCCATGGTATGGACGCCGACGGCGGCAGGTCTAGCCGGAATCACCATTAACATTTCTGATATTACAAGTATGTTCAGTGCGCTCTCAAGGCTAGCATGAGCTAATTTACCATAGATCTCCAGCAGACGCCGGAAACTGCGGAGAAGGTAATGCTCAAGATATTCGTCAAGCCTCCTGAAGCTCCAGAGCCTGTTACACATCTCTTCCATTTTAACGCGCCATCAGAGCCTCGCAGTGAAGCAAACGCTATAAAAGACGTCTTGACCAGCCTAATTGCGTCCCTAAAAGCGGGAGAGCCAAGCATCATAAAGGCCAATGGCTCCAACGGCGCGCCTGGTGCCATGGCTATCGCGAGTGCCGTTGCATCAAAGCCGTCCGGTACCCCTGCATGGTACGACGATAACCAGCTGAAAAATGATTTTGAGTTACAGCAAGCATTGATGAGGAAAGACCCACTGCTACTTCAAACCTACGAGGAGGCAAGGCGCACAAAGCCTGACACCACCTCAAATACCCAGTTTAATACTCAGTTCTGGTCGACACGAATTAATCTTCTTCGGGCATATGCTGTTGAAAACAATCAGCAACGTGGTGCCTACAACGTCCTTTCGGTCGTAAAGCCTCGCCAGGAAGATGGCGAATTGAAGCTGCGCATCAGCAAAGAACAAGTGCAACTTATATTTAGCCAACATCCCCTTGTCAAGAGGGTATATGATGAAAATGTCCCGAAACTTAATGAGAGTGAGTTCTGGTCAAGATTTTTCCTCAGTCGGCTCTTCAAGAAATTGAAGGGTGAACGCATTGTAGAGGCCGATAGTACCGATTCGACCTTTGACCGATATCTTGATGCTTCCAACTCCGACATCCTTGGCCAGAGATTGGCATCAGCTCATATCCCGCATGTCATTGACATAGAGGGCAACGAGGAAAACCAAGGTGGCAGCAAAGGGGGTAATCGACAAGATTTTACCATGAGACCCTCGTCATCAGCCAAAGCACCAATTATCCGCACACTAAACAGTTTGAGCGAAAAAATAATGGAAAATGTCGCGCAGTCAGATGCTGATCCATCGGCTCCAATCGGCTTGGATGAGAAAACATTTAACGAACTGGCCTTGCGAGACCTTCAAGGCGGGGCAGAAGAAAACAGGATAATGTTGAATATCAAAGAGCAGAGCCAGTTCTTCTCGAATGATAAATCTCAGATATCCGCTGAAGCAGCGGTATATGCGAGACAGGATCCGAATGAGCTGTTAATGGAATTAAATACGGACCTCGACCCAGAGCTCATGGACACCGACGCTGCTGGCGGACTTGATCTTCGAACTGCAATTGGAGTGAATGAGGAGAGTGATAGCGATGACGATGAAGATAGGCCGCCCCACGTTGGTAGCAGAAATAGCTTCATCGATGCGCAAAAACAAATATTCGAAGGCATCACTCAGCAAAGAACGCGAATGGACGGCACAGATCCTCAATCAAACCTGTCTGGTCTTTCTCAGGCTCTCTTCGATCGCCTCACACTAACGCACGCCACTACTACTGAATTCTTACATCACTTTTGGTCTGTATTCTTATGTGGCGACCCTGACCGTGCTGGAGAACTGGCGAAATTGGTAGAAACATTGGAGAGAGCCTTGGATCGCATTAATGCGGTCGCTGCGGATGCAGAAAAGGAAAGGAATGATCTGATTAAAGCACAAAAGCAACAGATTAGGGAACTATGGGAAAAAACTGGCAAAAAAATGCAATATAAACCAGAGTTGGTCGGTGGGGGCGAGAAGGTGGTACGAGAGATGCTGGAGCCTACGATTTTCGCTCTGGATAAAGCATCGAAGGAATATAGGAAAGCGCTAGCAGCAGAGGGTGTTGATACATCGTGAAAATAATTTGGGGATGCGCTAGACTGGTTTTGTTATTGGAAGATGGCAGGATGGGAAGGTGCGCCCATGGTGGTAGCCATCGCTCTTGCCTCGAAGGATACAAGAGACGTGCAGTATAGGTGCGGTAGACGAGATTTCTCGACAGCTTATGGTACCTTATCGAAACCACTTAACCACAATATTCTTGTTCTTTCGCTTTTTACTTTCCAACGTGCCGGAGAAGGCATATCACAGAGTTGTTGGAGCCTGGTAGTTGGAAGTTTCACTCGCTGACCAGATGGTTCATGGTTCTTGATGCAAACATGGCCGACGAGAGCCTCCTCGACTCCGAAGCTCCAGCTAACATTCGATCACCTCTCATACCACATACGAATACCAGGCCCGTTGCAATCACTTCCAAATCTACGAAAAAACTTAGTCGAAGATCGTCTTTTGCCCGACGGCTAGACTCGTCGGAATCTATCCCCAGCTCCCACGGCTCCATATTTGCTGCTGAATACGTTTCGCCTCATGCCAGCGAAGACGGCGGATACAAGATTGAGAAATGGCAGGCTATTGGCAGCTCTATTCGACCCTCAGCAACTGAAGAGCAGCTACCACCACTACCAGCCAATGATGAGAACTCTGGCGTAGGATTACCCATTGGTAATACTCCGATTCTTTACGGCCATGGAACGGCTCTGACCACCATCATCGAGCAAAAGTCGTCGTCGGCGACCTTGCGCACTATCAGTACCCCGTCTCCCGTTAGGACTCTCACCCGCCCACGCTCAATGTCGGACCTATCGTCGTCTTCGGCCTCAGCATCCCTACAGAAGCAACCGCCCAAGGCCAGTCATATTAAACGCGAATTCTCAATTAGCGGCATGATCCATCGCCTTGCTTCATTCTCGGACGAGGACGTGGGGACCATACAGCTATCGTGGCCTGAGGGCTACGATCCAATCGCAAACAAGCCCAAAGGGGCAGCCAAGTCAAGCATTGACGGCGAACCCTCTGAAATGCAGGAGACTACATTTCGTGAAATCTATGCTCAACCTCTTAGCCCTATTCAGCCTCCTCTTGAGCGCCCAGCAACTCCACCAGGAATGCCCTCCTGGACCGCAGCACAACAGCGACGACCACGCGCTGTCTCAAGTCCCCCGGCTCGCACTGGCGGTTTTCATCGAGCCACAGCTCGCGTACAGCGTTTCTTTGGCTACGAGCCGTTGAGCCGAGCTGGCAATCTACCATCAGGATCGGCATCTGGACACGGGCTCTGTGGGCCCAGGGATATGGTCCCGTCCCGTAGACGATGCGTGTCTGTACCAAACACCGCCGTCAGTGGTGCACCACGGTTCAGGCCTCCAAGAAGTGGACATGGCGTGACTTCGTTGGAAATGCATCCGTTTGCGCGTGCAGAGGCCCGTCCCAGCACGGCCCGCACCCAGGAAGCAACCACTACGGGGAGAAGAATTAGCTCCGCACCTGCTGCTGCTGCTGGCGGTTCATGGTCTTCAAGACGATCCAGCGAGCCGGTGCCCCCACGCCCTGTGAAGCCGAAGGGGAAGCGGAAGCCAGGGCAGAGAGTTCGCTTTACATCAAGCACTGCAGCTGTTACTTCGGGGTCGCAGACGCAGTCTGCAGAGCCAGCCACTGAACGACGGCGAGCTATTTTTCTGAGATCGTCTCGTCATCGACGTGTCAAGACTCCCAGCCTACCACCGCAGGAAATTACACCATCTCCGGTTTCGGGTGAAGCTTCGATACCACAAACTCTGCCACAGGCTCTGCCAGTGGGTAGCTTGGACAATCGCCCCGACCACCTGCCTACTTTGCCGTTACTCCCGGAGGGTCCTGCTAGATCAACTGAGCCGTCGCCAGAGCCGTCGGTCAAGCCCAAAAAGGGGGAGTACTGGAAATGTCGAGCAAAGACTACGCTGGCCCAGGTGAATGAGGTCTTGGAGTCTTGCACCATGTTGTGCTGCTGCCATTGTTGCAGAATCGATGTGATGGGGCTAGCTGACGATGCTGCAGCGGAACGATTGAGCAGTGGAGTGTCAAATTGAGGCAGGATGAAGCTGCCACATCAGATTGCTTGGGAGATGGGCGCTTGGGAGATGGGCAGAATGGGCCAGGTACAAATTCATTCGTGGAAGAATCGGTCTACTCGCGTTAAAAAGTATATCCAATTGTATTCTTTATGCTCGCTAATAACGACGTCAAATGGTACCGTGTATATATGTGAATGTACAACCGCCAGGTTCAGATGTACAACATGATGATCTGGACCCGCCTGTCTATCAATCCTTCTTACCTCCCTTCCCCCTCGAGTCGTCGTCGTCGTCCTCATCCTCATCATCATCCCTCGCCCTCTCCTTCTTCCTCCTCTCCTTCCTCAACGCCTGATGCACGACCTCGCTCGCCTCGTCCTGCATCTCGTTCCAGTCTACATCATACTCCTCCGCCACCTTCTTAACCTCCTTCCGCAACGAGTTCGCCTCTTCCACCAGCGACTCCCACGTCCCAATGTCGAAGCCGCGTGCGGTATACAGCCGGTTCTGCTGGTGCGAGACCGTGGCGTGCAGCGCCGAGCGGTACGACACCTCGCGGTTGTGCCAGAGGAAGTAGAGGTAACCGATCATGATCGTCGAGAGACCGGCTAAGTACTATCTATTGTCAGCGTTCGTCCTCATCCGAGCCCGCACCAATTCATGGACTTACGGTAATCGGCTCCATGGTATCCCAACCATAGTCCGTCTGAAACGTAAAATGATAAATCGACGCCCACCACGCAACCAGGATGCCAAACCCCCCCATCGCGAGCCTCTGCGCACTCCGATGCGCCAGGTCATCGCACTCCTTCTTGATCTTCGCCATTCCATCCAGCCTTCTCGCCAGCTTCCTCAGCCGCACACGCAAGTAATGCGTCCGGTCCGCGAAACTGGGCACGCCGACGCGGATCTCTCCTTCGCGGCTCCCCTCAATCTCGACCGCGAATTCCTTCCCGCGCGCCGCGTCGCGGATGAAGTCCCCGATCTCAGTGCTGGTCGACCATCGCACAAACTTGTGTTCCTTCTCGGCGGCGCTAGGCTGGTCGTGTCCGAGTCCAGAGTACGTTTCGATGCCGCCCTCGCCGGGGCCGCCGCGGAGGGACTTGGCGATGTTCTCGCCTTGGAGGGAGTCTTCGAGGTCGTCTTTGTTGATCTTGCCGGTCTTGACGAGCTTGCCGTCTACCATGTGCTCATCGCTGCCTTCTTCAACCCCAGCTTGCACGTCGTCTACTTTGTGGCTGTCTTTCTTCCTGTCTTCGCTCTCCTCCTCTTGTGCGGAGTCCTCAGCGCGGAACCAGACTTCGGGGATCTTATCTTGGCCGTCCTTATTCTTCATCATCGGGAGCTCAGACTGGATTAGGCGCCCGAGATAGGAGAGCGGTTGTTGAGGATGGACGAGGAGCGCGAGCGGCTCGATGTCTTTCCGGTCGGAGTTCTTGTCGAGCGTTGTGAGGGGAAGGATGAGCTTGAGTAATCGAGAGGGGGTAGTCAAAAGTTTGCCTAGGTCGTATGTTAGCTCAGACCCTTCCTCGGGCAGGTAAAAAATGGAATATACCTTTGGTCATGGCACCAGCACTCCGCAGCTTTCGAACGGGTGGGTTCTCCGGTCCTTCTCTATGCCACGGCGTTCTTGCCTGCTTCTCTTTTGCGGTTCCTATCTCATCATCTAGATAGCCATTACTTGATGGCTTGCTCTCTTTTTCCCCTCCCTCCGCATCATCATTTGCTGATCTACCCTCTTCCTGAAGCTCCATGCCCTTCCTGTTAAGCTCCTTCGCCTGCGCCTTGTATTTATCTTCATTCGACTGCTCCCTCGACGGCTTTTCCTCGGACGCAAAGCCGCGGCTCGCGCATCCCAATGGCTCCCATCTCTGCGCCCTTATATTGCGGGTCGCCGACCGCGGAAACGGCTCTGACGTCGCGCGCAAGCTGCTGGCGACCCGTCGTTCAACGCTGTGATAGACATGGCCTTTGAGCAGGAAAGGCGAGCACTTCATCGCGTTCGAGGGTGTTTATTTCGCAGGTCGTTCAAGGGTCGAAGAGCATTTCTACGCTAAATATATATTAATCGAGGCTGTTGTGACTGGCCAATTGATGCTGGACCAGCTTCTTCCCAGAATGCTTAGAGCTGCCCGCGCTACGTCATAGGCTGGGGTCCTTGTCCGGGCTTGGAGCTAAGCCTAAATAGTCTTGGGATGGCATCGCGGTTCTCAGTTCAACATCCTCACCATCTCTGATTGTGAAATATCTCAGCTATGTCAATAATAATTAGCACGTAAATATTCCAACAAAAGCTAAACACTTCTTCTCTTGTCGCCAGGTCAACCAATGGGACAAAATTACATGGTATATATCCCCTACAAAGATGGGCGGCCTAAGGCAAATTAAATTTATAGATCTATAGCAACAAGAGAGCCCTTAAAATTGAAGTCTGGCTTGAAGTCATAAATTCCTTAATAGCATACCTTTATTCAAGAATACGAGCCATTGTATCTGCTGTTGCTAGACTAATACTTTGTACTAATTTTGATTTGGCTATAAAATATTACTTGGGAGGATTTCCCATCGAAAATTAACGCGAAGCACAGTCATAGCTAACCTCGCTTTTAGTTTATATATTTCCCTAAAGTCTCTATAGCGACTGTCACGACGTCAACTACTAACAGCTAACATGGGTGTATCAACACGCAAATTCAACCCCGAGCAAGACTCGGAGCTTTTCGATACTAAAACCGGTAACTGCTCGATCGAATACTATCGCGCCTGTAAAGACCCTTACTGTGTATCTAGCAACAAAACTCTGGTTGGGTGGCCCTGGTTTGTTAATAAAACTTCAAACGCTGCTAATACGATATGTTATTATTATTATTCTACCATTCATCCTAAAACCATTCATCTTCGTCGGAAACATCCATATTATCCGAAAAATGCCCATGGTCTTGGAGCCTCATCCCAGCGAGATGTTCGTCGGGAATAGGTCCCCCTACTTCCACAACAATACCACCGATCCAAGATTCTATCAGTTTACTTTTATACCCATCATCCCACCCAAAGACCTTGCTCATTGAATGCTTATCATAATGTGGACTCTGCGACCGCTTAACCCGAAGTTTTGTCTGTTCGAGAATGCGGTGCCGCTCCCTGTCGGATCCCTGCCTTGCGTAGGTGTTATACAACCCCGGAAACAACGCAACGTCCAGCTGGCAGTACTGAATTATTTCAGGCTTTATGGGCCGCTCGTTCAAAATATCGAACCGACCGCCCATCTCAGGCGCAAAGAACCGCTGACCGTCCTCTTTGGCGTGGCGCCATCGATTCTTCTGTCTAACGTCGATCCGACTGTCCCTCTCGATGCACCCCGCTAGGACAGCAGCAAATTTCACCGATCCACTCTTAGTTACGGACCCCATAAGCTGAAGATCTATGATCCCATCGACGGAGATCTGGAAGAGGTTGAACAGGGCATCTGATTCGTTCTGGATATCAAAGACGACTTTGGGAATGGTTGGAGATTCCAGGACCGATTTTAGTGAGGTGCCACTGGTGGTGGTGGTTGAGAAGGCAGCCCCCTGGAGAGTGTGGATGTCGATAAGATAGGTCTCTTTAGTAGGAGCGATGTGCAGCGAGAGAATGGATATGGAGCCGTGACGGCCAAGTGCAATTTCCTCCAAGTTGATGTACAAAGAGGGAGGCTTAATTGCAAGGCTGGCAATGCTGTCAAGTAGAGGTAGAAGACTCTCCTCTGAGTCTATGACCGTGATATTGCTTTTAGGTGATATGTTTGACATGATTCGTGATTGATTATCGTGATATTAATCCAGACGAAAGGGAAGGAATGGAAATAAAAGAAAAGGGTGAGGCAAACGAGGAGGTTGCATAATAGTACGTGGCAAGGCTGGTGAATGGAATGGGAGTGAATGGTTGGTTACACAGATCAGGCGCTAACATGCTTATTCCAATAACAAAGCCCTCAAAATTCATGACGAATTGCAAGGCTATCCATCAAACTCTTCCATAATCTAGACGCCTTGTAGAGGGGGGAGAGCCACTTGGCTAGCTGTTCACTTATGAGACAGTATAGTACGTAGATATGGATCGATGTGCAGCACCCCAAGGAACTTACGTTGATATAAGTAATAAAAGGATACCAGCATGAGACTCGGCGTAAGCATTCTGTCGCCAATAGCAACCAGATCACAATACGGTAAAGACAGCAGGCTTTTGATTCCTCCACTTTCTTTAGCTCTATCATAGCAAAATGTTGAATAAGATCCCACCCCCCTTTCCTTCCTTTTAGCAACGCAGATCCACCATAAATGTCCCATATCCTCCCAGTTCCAATCAGTAGCAACGCCAGCCTCTCGTCGTCGTCAACACCAGTCATTTTATTTACTCATCCTCGTCGTCAAGGTCGACCGTTTCCACTTCAGCTTTCTTGGGAGCCGCAGCGCCGTTCGCCTTCTTGGCGGAAACAGCGGCGTCGGCAGGTTCCTCAGCTTCAGCATCTGACTCCTCCTCCTCGCCCTTGGCATCCTCCTTGTCGTCCTCATCGTCTCCCTCGGCTTCCTCCTCTTCCTTATCGCCATTCTCCTCAGCCAAGGCTGCAGTGCCGATCTTGCGCTTCTTCACTGGAGGGGCAACTTCTAATGAACAGTTAGTAAGCAACAAATGTATGAGTTGGAAGGTTTGGATGGTATTGTATGATGGAAAGTCGCTGGGGCGAGCGGCCATCGATATTGGCGGCCTTGGAAGTGTGCTTGGCGATGCTTATGGGCCTTCTTACCTTCGACTTCCTCCTCGTCCTCCACTTCGGATCCACTGGCATCCTCGTCTTCCTCGGATTCATCGGATTTCCCTCCTGGGGCCTCATCTTCTGAGTCTTCGTATCTGTAATGGGTGGTTTGTCAGTAAATATTCTTGGAAGATGCTGATGATGTCACAGCGCCTCGGCGCATTTCAGGGCGCAAAAGGCGTGGATAGCTGTCCAAAACGGCTTGTATGATAAAACCAAGCCGATTTATGAGCTCCCGGTGTCCAATTAAGGCGATATGAGATAGGGAGAGCCCTGGAAGCAGATGAAGGATGAAATTGACTCACTCCTCTTCCTCTTCGCTTTCATCCGAAGGAAGCGCAACGAGCTCCTCGTCTTCAGCCTTTCTCTTACGTGTAGACATTCTCTTTCCAATTGCTTCAAAAATCTATCCGGAAATACAAAAAGTTATACGAAATGGCAGGATGCTGCCAGAGAGGTAATTTCTGTGATGGTGTTGATGGGAGAATGTGACAGAAGTTGAAGGGATGTTGGAATCTGGGGGGGGGGTTTTATTCACTCACCTGGCTGGAGCTGACCACCGACGGGCCGCAGGTGGTACGCCGTGCTCTGCCCTCCAGAAGCTCGGACCTGCATAGCTCCACTTTGTTGGTCAATGCGCAATCCGAGTCAACGCTTAGCTGCTTCAAGTTCGTGCTGAAGCGCGATGTAAGATCTTACATGTTGGATGTCGAGACTCGAGTTTCTCCGAGAAATTAAATGCGACGATGGTACCAGAGACATCGTTAGTCGCAGGATTAAGATTTGTACTACTGCCACTGGCTCATACCTTGTATGCGAGTATCTTTTGAGACAACACAACCCCGCAAAGGATATGATCGACCCTCTCGTCCTTTTCGATACTTTCCAAAATTATGAGAGAAAGTGAGATCAGGTACAGATCCCAGACGGAAGTAAAGCTATTGGTAGGGCTGAAATGAGATGCCGAGTATTGGCGTGGACTTGGCTGATCCGTTACAAGTTAAGACAATTGTCGCGATGGGCTACAATAGATAGTGGTCACAATATGCACGCAAGTCATGTTAAGGAGTAAAGTTTGGTAAAATATTTCCATTGATTCTATTAATATTGTCGATAATATTTGAATCTTTGAATTGTTAGTGAAAGCCCTAACAATGTTGAAGAAATAGTGTGCTTACCATGTGGATGCGACAAGGAGAAGATTTGATTGTTGTAAAATACCTGCAACACGTCGGTGTTAGCTATGTGCAAATTGATGCAAAATATATATTCTTGAAAAGAATTGACAGCAAAAGCATCTCTCAGGCTGTGAATTGAAGTTAGCATTGTTTGCAAACTCGGGAAAGGGTGTAACATACCTCATTAAATCAGATTGTGTGTTTATGCGTTCAGCGAAGGACCGAAGTCCGACTCAAACAGTGTGAATAAGTATCATCATATGATGCAAGTGCTCGCCATGTGAAAAGTGAAGAGATCTGTGGATATGTACCTTGGACGAGTCAGCGAGAGTCCAAGTTTCGTTTGTGAAGCCAATTCGTATGAATGGTTTTGTATCAGCTGACGAGTTCTCAACATGCAATCCATCAATGCTAGCTCCAAAGAGTTTGTACGCTCTTTGTGTTTCGTGAGTTCGCATTGTGAACACAGTCTGTCCGCCCGTTCGTTCAAAGTTCGTCATGAAAAACGCAGGGCAAGGAGCGAGGAGCAGTAGTAATGTACCTGAGGGAGAACTGTCAGCAAGATTCCCGAGATATATGTAATAATAAATCCAAAATGTTTAAGAGAGGTCAGACAAGGCTGAAACTGTAAGACAGAATCTACATGATATATTCGGAATGAGGAATTCCTATAGTTGTCACTTGTTCATCACACCGGATGTGCAGTTTTGCATTGTATTAAAAAAAAATTGAACGAACCTTTTGAAATTTTTGTGGGGATGGTGACAGTGCACAATTCAGCTGTTAAGCGTCTGTAGGTTGAAAGTTAGCCAGCTGCACAGGACAGTAAATGGTAACTTCAATGGGTCCAAGTTGAAAGCTCAGAGTTCTCCGTAGAGTGGTTAATCCCCATTATTGTGTAAGAGTTGGATTGTTCAGTTGATAGGTTCTCATCATAGAAGAACTGATCGCAGAGAAGTATGGGAGTGTCTTACCATTGAGCAGCTGCCACCATGAGCTTGTTGATGAACATCATCGAATATTGCGTTGACAACAAAAGCAGAGGAGAATTGAAAGCTCGGAAAAGTTTAAGAAGTCTGCTAGCGCCGTCGGTTAGCGCAAGTCCCTTAGTCGGTACGCTAAGGGCCGCGTCATGTGACGTATCCCGGAAGGTGGCGGGATGTTGACTCCCACCCCCCGGCGAATCGATTCTTGTTTAAACAACCTTAGGTTTACCCTTGGTGAACATAAGGTCTATCAATCATGGCTCCATCCAGTGGAATATGGGCTCCTATAGCCTTGAATATTATGAAGTAAGCAAATCGAAAGACCCTACCATTGCCGTTTGCACCGGCTTTCTCATCGAATCCCCGCTGACAATCAAGCCAGGAATGCCATACGGGCATCACAGCTTCTCAGGAAGCGCCTCGCAGAGGCAGCCCAACGCACTGCGACTGCTTCATCTGAGCCAGTCCCAATCCTTGTTCGAAACACGCCTAGACACCCCATCAACAAGGCAGCCTGGTTGCGCCAGAGCAAGGGAAGATGGTACACAACGCACAGCACGATCAACGCCACTGTCCGGCGCTTTATGAGCACCGGCTCTGCGAATGGCGTCAAATTTGATCGGGCCTCGTTCCCCAAGTCTGCCATCGGCACAACGATCCTGCGCTCCACCGCCCGTGCTCCGTTCTGCTCGACACTGCGCCCGAACCTTACAGGTGGCGCTCTCCCCAGAACTGCAGGCGGATATAGCCTTGGAGGCGGACGAGCAGGCGGGGCGAGATACTTTTCTCACACCCCTGCGGCACCAGCGCAAGTCGTGAACAACGTCTCTGCCGCCGTCCGCGCCTTCTGGCTGTCCGGCCACAAGGCCCAGTTCGACGGACTCAACGCACGAGGCGAAAAGCGCTACCGCACCATCAGCGCTCTACAAGACGAGACGGGCCGCAAGATGTCCTCAGTCAGCAAGGCCTCCCCTGGCGCCTTTATTGACTTCCGCTTCAACCCCACCGTCACGGCACTCACCCCCCTCGCCGCCGCCCTGCCCACCGCACACTTCGCAGAAGCGCCAACTCTGAACACCGACGGCTTCCTCGACGTTCTCTCCGTCGACTTCGCACGTGCCCTCAAGGACTTCACAGCCATCATGAATGATCTGAAGCGGCTATCCGCGCTGGGAGACCTCAGCGTGACCCTCGAGCCTGGCTCAATCCTGCGCGTCCGCTTCCCCGGCTGCGATGCCGACACCGTAGAGCGCCTCTGCGACGAGATAGGCGTGCGTCGCGGGATTATCCAGCAGGATCCCGATTTCGACGCCAGTTATGGGGGTCAAGTGGCGCTGCTCTTTCCGTTCGCGAGTACCACAGATAAGGCGCTGTCCAGTCCTGGAGGGTCTCTGAGGTCGCAGACGGGCCATGAGCTGGAGTACGACCAGCTTAGTGAGTACAAGGAGTTTGACGAGTTTGGCGATAACCCGTGGCTCTCGTCGCCGGATGGCTATGAAACGATGGAGGAGCTGAGCGAGACGGAGAGTATGTATTTTGGACAAAGGGATAGTCCGAGTCTGAGTCGGAATGACCAGGACGTGGGTTATGTGGAGGGCATCTATCGGTTCATAGAGACTTGTGATGGTGCTAGGAGGATGTGATGTTGTTTACGATTGGGCTTGCTTTTTTCCTTTGTTTGGTGTGTGGATAGGGGGTGGGGGGCTTGGGTCCGGTGTTTAACGGGCTGTCTAAGCCGTCGTCACTCTCTACTATGGTTTTACTATGGCTTTTCTATGCCTATGTTGGTATTTTTTACAATGTATCTATCCTCTGGTGAGGTTTAGGGATGATATATCCAATCGCTAAATTTATATATTTGAAATAACCGATAATAAATTATGAAACGTAATAAAGCTTGGGCGAAACGTCGAGGACGAATATATACCACAGCAAGTATCTGGATGTGAATAATGGACTGTGCCTAGCACAATTTGACGGGAAATCGTTTCAACTGAAATCTTCCCCGTGGACGATAAATAATGAGGTCGAGGTAAGAAGATCACACCCTACGAGACAACCAGACATAGAGGCTATTACAACATATGTTATGTCCTTGGAGGGAGGAGAACAGCGGGATAAAACGAAGAGCCCTGGTTGACGAGTTGTCCAGGGAGAACTTTATGCTGTTGTTGTCGACGATATGCTGTCACCAACCAAGTCTCTGTCGTCGTGGTATGCTGCTGTCACCATCACTGGTATACTCACCTCTCGATAAGTGTACTGCACCTTGCCAGATATGGGGCGGCTGGCCCAGTATGCTGACCAAATGCATTTCGGGCCCGTGGCACAAGCGCTGGGAATTGTGGAGGTGCCATGATTATAGTATGTTGCAGGAGGTTGGTGGTTTAAAACGCGTGCGCAGGATCCAAATATGTTCATAGGGGTTAAGTGTAAGCTCTTGCTTCTCTGCTCATGTATTTGATCGAGCACCTGGGCTGATGTTTCCATGATCCACGGGGCAAATGCTGTATTCCCGACTCATAGGGGACTCATAGTGTGATTCATCCCAAGGCAACAGTGGCAATTATGTCACAGGTCCAATTGCAAATATTCTGGACGAGCGCCTTTTTGACAAAAACGCTTTCACGGTGACAGTATGACTACCAAAAACAAGAACTTAATCGTCACACTCACCTCTATATGAGTCTTCGGAAGCAGTCAACTCTCGCTGTCCCAATAGGCAGCGCAATGGCGGCGGCGTAGCACACGATCCTCTCCAGCCCTCTTACCTCACAAGCCCCCCCTCACCTCACAACCCCTCACCACCCTCCCACCCCACCATCCAACCCGCGCCTCGCCGCCCCAAAAAATGTCCGCATCAGCACTCCCAATCCGACACAATCGAACACCTCACGACTCTTTCCCTAGCGCACTTGACGTCAACACCTCTAGCCAGGTACACCACACCCTGACCACACACCCGTAGTAACACCACAGCACGGCCGGCGTCGCGCTCCATGAAACCGGACATGTGTCATAGCTCTCCGCGGTGGTGGGGCAAAGTTTCCAGTTCAGACGATTGGCGAGGGGCGGCTACGGTAGGGCGAGGCGAGGGAAATCCCTTATCGATACCAATGTGGATTGCATGGAGGCGGGGGGCGTGACTTACCTGGCGCCTCGAACTGGCTGTGTCTATCCTCCTGATTCAGAGGGGGAAAAAGGGAGAGGATACCATGGGATTCTTGTGAATTCGAGGGGGAAAGGAGGCGCCGAGGGGGCGGGGCGGTCATCCGGCCGGTTGGTGGGAGCGATCTTCGGCGAGCTACTGGAGTAGGGAGGTGGTTGTTGGTGATGATGTTGGGGGAGTATGGTTGAGGACAGAAGCTAGGTGATCTACGCCTTCATGATATTAGCCGGACCAGACTAAGTGCTCGATATGGTCTGATCGTGGAAGGAGTAATTGAGGGGACGACAGTGTACGGATCACCACGTAGGCGCCCTGGGTGCGCGGGGTGCTCTGTATGGGCGCGGAGGAATCGAGCGTCCACTCCCCGTAAGAGGTGTGACGTGACGCCGAATGCACGAGAGAGGGGAAATGGGTGTGAAATAGGTGTTGAAACGGGTCGGTGGACAGATAAAGGCAAGGGGGTACATGGTCCGGCGTATCGTGATACGTATGTTGGCATGTACAGTACACTATCATACCTATACTAGGTAGTATACTGCACCGTAGGGTAGGAGTGGCATGATAACCCTGTGGCTTGTCGTGTGCACAGATGGCCGAGACACAATGGAGATATTTCGAATATCACGGTGCAGGATGCAATGTCGGCGTCCGAGTGCTCAACAGAGTTCAAATGTGTTAATATTGCCATACTAGAAGCTATAAACTGTCTCTGTAAACTTGTTCTGTACTGTATGTACCGTACAGAATCTACTAGACTGTCAAAAATCGACTTGTCAACACTAAGAGTACTCTAACACCGGGGGCTGCAGGCGTTGGGAAAAGGCCAGCAACCAGGCAAAGTTAGAGTTTTGGCGGTGAAGAGGCGATAAGATCCAATCAGGCGGCTCCAGGCGGGGAAGAAAACGAAAAGTCAACAGACAAATGTACTCTGCCGCCCCCCCATGTCTACCAAAAATGTCCTAAATGTACCAAAGTACCACCGTAAGCGAAGAATTATTCATACTGGCCCAGCTCCACCCTGACGAACTTCTTCCCTTCTCTCCCTTCCCTTCCCCTCCTTCTTCCATAACCACCAATTCCCATTCCCCAAAACAAGACAACGAAGTCGAACTATACAATCTATAAGATTACACCCCCCCTACTATACTCTTCGTCAAGAATCATGCCGCAGGCTATCGCTGAGCTGTGAACGCCCACTGCGGGCATGCTCGATCGGAGCGTGTCCGCAGTCCTTCAGCCACCGAGACATTCAATCACTATTCGATATTTGACGAAGATAACAGACTTTTACCTGTCTACAAGCCCCAGAGCGGCTTACGTCTAAACAAGAGTCTATTCTACTACAATTACCAAACTCGAGTCCTGCTCGCCCCGAGTCCGCAAAGTTCACCGTTTCCCCCCCTCGACTTTGACTCTTCACCCCGCACCACCTCGACTCCTCAACCACACCTAAAGCCGAGCCTTTTCTCACTTCCTAATACCGCCATACACTACATATCCGGATTCTACATCACCTACTGCAAGATTTCTTGCCTTTTCTTGCTACAATATTAGAGGAGACAGCTGTCCAAACAGATTCACCGCTACTTTTACAACCTGCATATTGCATACTGCAAACCCTAATCAAAACCTATATATTCGCACAAACTTAGACATAATGTCTCGAAACGTTCGCCAAAGGCCGAACACTTCCCACACGGGCCAGAAGACGCCCAAGCGTTCCCGGAATACCCTCACATCGGACGAGGACGACGATTACTCTGGCGTCGATCTCATCAGCGACACGGAAGAAGATGAGCCAGATGTGGAGGTGGCTGAGGAACAAGCAATCATCGAATCGGAAGAGGAGGATGATTTTGTTAACCCTCAGCCAGCTGACGACGAGGACCAATTCTGGGGCCCATATGATTCCTTGAAGGGCGGCCAGGATCTCTTTCCGGAGGAACAAACGGACCAGTCTCCTCCTGCAGATATCTTAAGTGGAGCGGCGGAGTGGATGGGGTCAGGTGATGAGAGCGAGCCCGAGGTTACTCGTCGCGTCCGTTTCGACCTGTCTGACAGTGAAACCGTGGGGTCTGACATTGATGACAATATCTTCCCTGACATCTTCCTGGATCAGGGTAGTCTTGACCCAGGTTTCCGCCGCACCATCGAGAATGACAAGAACAAGGACAACGATGACTCGGGAAGTGATGATGGATCCTACTGGGACTTCAGAGGGGAAGACGACGAGATGGGTGAAGAGGAAGCCGACGACGATGGAGATAACAAGAGCGAGAGTTCTTGTGGCTCCAGTGGATATGAAAGTATGTGGTGCCGCTGGAACACAACCCATGAGATAATGCTAACACGACTCTTGCAGCCGATGAAGGTGAAACTACCGAAGAGGATTTGCCGCCACAGGCCAAATTCTTACCTGCTCGCACTGTCCTGAGGGGTCTGTCCTCCGACGGGTCAGATTCCGATGACGACATCCAAGTTATTCAACGCAAGCAGTATCGCCCTCAGCGGACTGGTCCAAAACTGGGATCATGGATCACTGATGCTAACAAACCTTTTGCTGTCCTGGACAGCCGCGGCAAGAGATTGATGATGTTCAGAGCACGGATCAACCGCCGGCACAGCACAGATTCGGTCACTGGCCCTGGCCGCATGATTACCATAGATGAGGATGACCGTGACGCCTCTGGTATGGAGCAGATGTCACCCATGATCAGCAATTCAGCCAACCTGATGATGAGCGCCCTGTACACCCCTATGGACAACCTGGGTGGCCAAGCTCTTGGACCCCCAGAAGCCTTTTATCCATTTGTCAGCATTTCCGCCAATGGAAACATGACCCAAGACTGCCCGTCGTCGTCCTTCGATGAGGACGACGTAGACGATGAGGATATATGGAACATCGGCGACCTGATCGACTTTGGCGACTCCAGTTCTGACGACGACGCCAATGAAGATGACGATGACGATGACAGCTGCGATTCAAACACAGGTGGCATGCCTTCCTCCACCCCCGTGCGTCCAAGCACAGCCAACAGCGAGGACCAAGCCCATCCCCTAATCACCCATCTCACGGGCCGCGTTGGAGCCTTCCGCTCAAATCAGAACCGCCACTCGCTGCTGAGCCGCAACTCCGCGTCTCGCGAGAGTCTCGCCTTCTCGGGCCGCTACGGTCAGGGCGCCATTCGCGGCATCAAAGGTGGCAGGCTTGCGGCGGCGAACACACCGATTACGCCACTGCGCAAGTCTAAGATCTCTAAGGCGGAGCTGATTGTCAGCCCGTCACCAGCTGAGGGCGCGGACAAGAAGCGGAAGTTTTCTGGCGAGTCTCACGGACACAAGCGCGTTCGCAGCTTGTTCTAATCCAGCCATCCACTGTCGAATTTCACCCGAGTCCTCAAAGTTTGTACGTCGTCACACTAAAAGACTGTGTTTGAGTATAATCTCCCGCCTCGATCGACTAAACTACCTGTTTGACGCGCACGATGGGTTTTCTGTCACAGATTATCTGCGTGCGCCTTTCAGCCCTATAATACGCCTGACGGACGGCGTGGCTCTCTAGAGGGCTACCCCTGGCCTCAGCAACTGTTTTGCATTATCTCATATGTCGCGCTCCTTCGCTTCGCATGCATACATACATGACCGACACGCATCGACCGCAACGATGGAATCAACTCGCACTCAATCGACCTAGCGCAGACAAAAGCAACGTGTTTTTGCATAGACATCGCCTTTACCCCTGTGCGAGCGCGCGTCCAAAAGCGTCAATTCACGAGATGAAGCATGCAACTGTATCTTACCGATATCTTGTTTCTTTTTTGCCTTTCGTTCTTTATTGGTTCTTAAACTTACCATGCAGCGGATCTGAGCCTTCCAGCTTGTTTGCTTTGCCATCCCATCGGATCTACTTGACGAATTTTCTTCTCATCTCCTGTTACGTTCCAGCGCCTTTTGGTTGGATCGGAGAGGGGACCAATGTTTGTTGTTTTTGACGAATTCAAAAGATGATGGAGACGAAAACGACGAAATATTTGACCTTTTTTTTCTTTATTCATTCTGTGTCCATAGTACGCAAATTACGTGGAAAACTCCTTGTTTTTTTGAGATCTCATGCTTTTATGACGATTCTCAATTTTAAAGAGTCTCGCAAGGAGAAATGGGGACTTGGGAGTGGACATG